>JBBKCR010056932.1:0-10596 GCA_037577295.1 Ladigesia roloffi | reverse complement strand
TATATAGAAACACACACACACACACACACACACACACACACACACACACACACACACACACACACACACACACACACTGACCAGGCCTGTGGTTACCACATGCAAACACATTTGTACAACAATTCAGATGTTAAAGCGAATTTAAAGCTAAATTGGATGTGCTAGTTGCTCACAATATGCCTCACACCTCATTGATAACAATTATTAATTATTAGGGATGTCAAATTAATGCATACATTTCAATCAATTAATAAAAGGAAAAAACTGGGCAAAAACAAAAATGCATCGCTGCTTCTTCTGTCAAAAAATGCCACCCATTAAGATGTGCTGCCAAGCCCTTTTGCTCTCTTTGCAACTTTATTTTGGTTTATCTTTAAGTGCCTTTTACATGTTATGTTAACCACAATGCTGTTGAGTGTTCCTGATTAGCAGCTCAGTATTGTTCGCTAATAAATGTAAACAAAAATCAGAAAGTGATAGATCTCTGGAGTGTTATTGTAGAAAAATGGGTACACTGGCTTGGTATTAATGTTAAAGGGTATGAATGCTTTGCTTTATACCAGATGCTATGAATGGAGCAAACGACATAGATGAGTTTTATGAAGACTTTTACTGCCCTGCCTGTGACAAATCATTCAAATCTGATAAAGCGTGAGTACCTACATACACACACACGGATGCAATATTCATTTATTTATAATATATATCAATTGTCTAAGGAGGATGAGAAAGGTTCAGACTTTCTCTCATGCATCAGGAGCACAGACAGCTCATGCTATAACAGGATTTCCAGTCTGAGGCTAATATACAAACATGCAAACACGCACTCCGTAGCTGTCTCTGTATCTATCTTTATTTTCCTCCCCTTACGGTTTCAAGAAACCAGCTTAGCCCAGCTTGTATTTATGTTCTAAATGACAAAACCAGTAAAAGATGTTCAGAACAGTCATCATACTTTTTCTCCACTTTCTCCCTCCTCTTCTCTGCTCTGTTAAACACGTATTAAGCAATTTGTATTAAACTATTTAGTATTAAGTATTTTGGAAATAAGTTTGTGCCCATTTTCCTCAAAAGTGACCTCTTAAGTGGCTTCTTTTCTCCTCAGCATGAAAAACCATGAGAAGTCTAAGAAGCACAGGGAAATGGTGGTGTTGCTCCGGCAACAGCTGGAGGAGGAAGACGAGTCTCTGAGTCTGGTGACAGCAGACCGAGATGGAGATGAAGATGAGGCTGAGGAGGAAGATGAAGAGGCAGAGAGGGACGATACATCTAGACAGAAGTAAGCCATGCACCAAGGCCCCAATATCCAGGATCATTATACAGAAGAGCTTCACATTATGAATAAAATAGCATATAGGGAATATATTGCTACATTTAGCATTTGCTACATTTTGCACCGAATGGGTGTTTTTCTTAAGGCTCACAGCCCACACTGACTGGTTTATTAAATGGTCATTTTATATATTCTAGCCTTTTGCAAGATCAGTATAGCAAAGTCCTTTATTGTGGTAAAAAAGACTGAACTGTACATTCCTATGGCAACATGAAGATGGCCTTAAAAATGGCTTCTATTTTAAATAGTATATTGTGGTGATTTTATACACTTGTATTGAACATGAGGATCATTTAAACACCATCCAGTTCACAGACACACTGAATTTAAATATGCATATATCTTTGAAATTATATGTTACTTGTATGATACGAAACAAGTTAAAACAAAAGACCAAATATGTATTTTCTTTTCATGATATTAATCTTTTTTCATTCAGCTCATTGAAACAAATCATGTTGCTATTGCAGGTTATCCAAAAAACAAAAGAAGAAAAAGCGACAGCAGAAAAACACACATGTAAGTGTATTTCTTTTAGGCCATACAATTTTTTTTTTGGTTAAAGTGAATCTCTCGGACTATTAAAAGTACAAAATCAAAAATCCTTAAAAATTCAAACTCAGTAAACCCCCATTCCAAGAGTCCCCAGGTATAGTGAACAACCACATTGTTTTGATGTGGGGGAAAAATGGCCTAAATATGTCCAAAATACTTTACTTTTTTTTTTTTACTCATTACCAGCAAAGAAAAGGTATAAGTAAACTGGTATTCGCACTGTACAGCAGTGAACCGTCTCCTCTCCTCTCCCCTCTCCTTCACCCTCCTCTGTTGATGACCCCCACCCTAATACTCTCTGACTCTGGTCACAAATAAGATACAGACACACAACGAAAAATGAACATAAAGTAAATTTTAACTCACCCCATTGATAAATCAATGGGAGCCCAGAGATAATAACTGAGAGAATCCGGTCATTTTTCAGACTTGGATTGTGAGTACAACTGAAATAATTAATATTTTTCTTGTGCGGCCCGGTACCAGTTGATCCACAGACCTGGTCCGCGGCCCGGGGGTTTGGGACCACTGCTGTTCAATGTATACTGATGTTACCACTGTATAGACTGAACTTTAATTCATGTACACGTGGTTTTTATGGTACAAACAGGTAAAATCTGTAATAAATTCGTTTACAGTAAAAAAAATTTACAAAAAAATACATGGCTTTAAGAACAAAACCAAAACACTTAAGGGAAAATCTGGGCTACAGCTTTAAGGGATGCATCAAAATGCAGTAGCCAATCAGCAGCAAGAAGAAAAAAATAACATTCTCGGATTGGCTACCTTCAAACCTCCTGGCTCTTGAGTAAAGCTGTAATTCACCATCCCACGATTCGCTTCCTTTGTGTTGAAGTTATTTTTTTATATGAAAATGTAGCTGACTTATTAGTAAAATGTAATAAATAATATTTATCTTAATTACTTAGTGCTCTAATGCATGAAAAATTGTACAATGCTGTTGTGATGGCAGTTGTCTGATGAATCACACACAAATGTAAAATCCTTTCAGAATCTCCTTTATTAGTAAATTAGTAGTAAGACAATAAAAGAAAATAAGAAAAGGTCTCTGTCTTCTCCTTCCTCCCCTACTTCAAGGTCCGAGGCTTATATCCATGAGACAAGGTGCTGGGACGCCCTGTCCCCTTGAGCTGTAAATTGGATACATTTATGTATTTACTCCCTTGCAGCTTTCTATCAGTCTAACATAAGTTCAACCCTTAACTCATAATGCATATCAAATTAAATCAGATTAAAATTTCCAAGACACTATTAAAGCTGTGACACCTGGGCCTCATCAGCCATGCCCTGTCATATGTGCTGGGTTGCTAAGCTGCAGCCAAACATAAAAAGCCCAGCACGAAGACAAGGGGCGTGGATGTCACAGAAGTAAAAAAAAAAAGCTTTCTGTGATAGTGAGGTATTTAATTTAATTATTACATTGGCTCTCAGAAAAAAACAGCGATGGACTGAAGTTGCAAGTGCTGAAATGCGTATAATCAGGAGGTTACTGTATTTTACTGCCGAGTTATTATTTATTCTAGGCATAGTTCCTCTAGCCACCTGTGTGAACCTTTTTTTAAAAGTAATTCTGGACCAAAATAATTCGATGTATCGGGAGATTTTATGATGATCATTTCCTAAAGAATTGTAATAATTTAGAATCATCAGCAATTTACACCTAAATTTACCTACATTATATTCCCCAGAATGATGTTGAAGAGCCGAAAGCTCCGAGTCCAGTCCCAGACTCTGGTGGTGTCAGTCCTCCAGCCCAAGAAGGTAGTAATGAGGACTTTTCAGCCTTGGAGGAGAACATGGAAGAAATGAAGAAGGATGTTCCTGAGCCCAACAAAAAGTGTGTCTGTTATACCCCTTAAGATTAAGTGTCACAGTTAAACACGGTCACTGTCTCATCTTTGCATTCATATCTCACTTTTATAGCTCTGGAAGGACAAAAGTCAAAAAAGGAGGGAAAGACTCTAAAAAGAACATCAAAGCTCAAGGAGGGGGAGAAGTAGGTCAAGAGGTATGTAGTGTTTTTGTGTTTGCCTGCTTTAGAGCTACGGAGTATGAAATTGCATATGGTAATTATGTAGAGATGCCGTTTGCATTGCTCACAGGCTTAATTATTTTTAAGCTAAATTAGATCCACTATTAAACTAAATAAGCAAACTTTGGACAACAAACACAACTTAGCTGATTGATTGCATTTGGGAGCAGAGCTGAAGATCTTTGCCCGAACACGATGGGTTCGGTGGGGCTCATGTTTAATGTCTGTCATTTTATCCGGACTTGTGAGCGTGATACATTTTAATTAACACGAGAAACATGCAATAATGGATGCTGAGGAGGTGAGACGGAGGTTAGACTGTTGGCGCACCATCAGTGAGCGCAGCACCTCTGAATTTAATAACATGTCAACAAAAACAATTTCTTTTAGTCATCTATTCTAAACCAGTTCTTCGTGCTAATTTCAGATCTGCTTTCAGTTTCGGTCACAAGTTTTAAATTACGAGTACATTTTAGATTGCAATAGATTTGCATGTGATTTTTATTAAACCGCAGGTACCAATCAAGTAAAAGTTTCAATATTTTTAGTGCAACGTCAGATAGGTGCACGTTGTGGCATAGATATGGTGACCAGTGTCAGCTAGCTACCACTGTTTCCTTAAAAATGATGACATGCTAATAATACCATTATCATGCAATATATATCTAGCTCCTTCACAAATACTGGACATGCTGGGTAAAAACTAAACACAGATTTAAAATCTACATAAACATATCTCTGATGATTTTGACCTGTGTAATTGGTGAATAAAGTGAATAAAGGTCCTGGTGAGGAAACGTTAATATGAACTAAATATTAATTGAATCTTAAATGCATAATATTGACTGAGTATGGAGGTAAATGTTTTTCTTTTATTAAATTTCAGCTACTGTTCACCGTCATATACTTATATTATTTATTTTTTCCAAAGTACAAGTGGGCCTGTAACTTACGTTAAACATGAATAATGTTGAAAATATATTAATGACTCATGCTTGACAAAGGCAAAAAAGCTGAGTTTAAAAAGCGGTCAATCATAATGGACTTGTTGGGCTCTGGCCAAATTCTGAGTTTTCTAAACATCTGTATATATCTGTATATTATAATAATGTGTATTGTGTATTGAAATTATGTAAAAAAATAATGAAAGTAGGCATAAAATTTGGGGTTTGATTGTAACTGCGATGTTTTTCCACTCATTTGTGCACAGAAGGAGCTGAACCTGCGATGTGTGACTTGCCAGTATGAATTTAGTTCCAGAAACAAGTTATTTGACCACCTGAAGACCACAGGCCACGCCAGCGCCCTGCAATCCAGCACTACAAACACAGCAAGAGTCAAAAAAGAGAAGAGAAAGAACAGATGATCACAGCAAAGATCCAGACTTGTTATATTATTATTAATATTATTATAATTAATAAAACAGGCACTCGAAGGCGTTTAAATACAGAAAGTGTCAGTCAGTGCTGTTAAAGCCTCTGTATTTGGACATTCAAAATTGTGTGTGTGCGCGTGCGTATGCATATGCGTGTTCATCAGCTGCGGGGGCCACAGAGGATGAATAAACTATACGTTTAAAATTGTGTGAGAGAGAGAGAGAGAGAGAGCGTGTGTGTTTGTGTTTGTGTGTGCAGGCGCGCGCTCGTGCTTGCGCATGCATATGCAGTTTCTTCATCCTTTGGCTATCACAGCTGAAGCGACTGACCGATATTGAGAACAAAATGATCTTTATGTATCATGGCTGAAAAGGTTCTCTCTGTGAGAGCTCTCTGGTGTGAATGAGGTGTGGGATATGTATTTCATTCTTTTTGTGTGTCGAAGTGGAGAATACATTTTTTCTGCTGTTCTGATTCTTGTAATCATTTGTCGGATACAAACGTGCATACACCTTGCACTTAACACTATTCTTTCAACAAAATGTTTATTCTATACATATTCTATATTTATTCTATGTTCATACACTACACAACATTCTTACATTACAAAGCAATATTATTATACTATTTTTTTACCATTCAAATTTATAGCTTTTAACAGTGCACTATGTACCACCTCATGATCCCTCATATAAATGTAGTTATCATATATTGGTACTAGTGCTGTCAAGCGAGTAGATTTTTTTATCTATTTCATTACAAGTCTGTCGATTTATTAATCTAATCGTATTTAATCGCCCATACATACAGACGTTACAAGACGCAGGGGTTTTTTTTACCATTTATTATTGAATACAAGCTTATAACTTAGGCTACAATGGTCATGACGTTTTTATCATTGACTGAACCAAACCTATGATTTTGATAACAGTGTATGACAGTTTTGATACAATTCCTCTTTTCTCAAATAAACCCAGCCATCATTATCATCGCTATTTCAATTCCTACTCAGACCCAGATCAACCCGCTGCTTCTACTTATCCAAGCTCTCTCTCTCACACACACACACACACACACACTACAGCCATGTGTAGCGCTGAGACATCGCCCCTCTGGAGGTTTGGAGAGAGCTAATGCTAAGGCGCAGCTGCGCTCCAAAGTTGAGACGGGAGACACGTGAGCGTCATTTCCAAAAGGCAAATATCCCCGCTCAGAGTCAGAATCGGCATAAACATTCACAACGCATCACAGGACAACTTTTTATTAGCCATTTTGGCGTTTGTGTTCTTCCAAGTCGCACGCTGTGAACCGACATGCGCTCTCTGGCTGTTGCAGCGGTGATTTGGGAAGATGCCGGTCTTGAATTGAAATTCTACATGTCTGGCAACTAGTGGCAGGGCTTAAAGCGTAAATTACGTTAACGCGTTATTTTTTTCTGTGGTTAATTCATCTAATTGACACGTTAAATTCCCAACCCTATTTAGTACAAATCAATAATTCTAAATTAGCAGTCACTTAACATTTCGATTCTTTTTGGAGAACCATATCTGCATACTGCAAATAGCGTAATAGGAATAAAAAAGGACTGTGTGCTATTTCAAACTGCGATTTGAGCTGCTCTAGTATATTTTCTGGGTGCTAAAGATGCACTACATCCTGTTTTATATCCCAGTGTGGAGGTATGATATGGGGCAAAGTGTAAATTCATCTGTCTTTTGTTAATAATTCAAACAAATATGTGTGATGTGTTAAAAATTTTATTTTTTATGCATTTTATTGTGGCTCAAAATATACCTAACTTTAGTAAATTAAGATTATTACAGCATACTCTAATCAGAACAAGTTAACAATTTATAAGAACATACAAATGGTAATAACGCTTTTTTTCATGTATTTCCATGTGAAAAAGTATTGTACTTTTCTATTCCATTATTTAATTAAATGTAAACATTTTAAAGGCATGTTTATTAAGTTAATTCACAAATATTGGAATTAAGCATTGCAGGCATTCTTAAGACTTAAGCTTTGATTCCCAAGTAACATATGGCAATACATTTTGCAGCCATACATCCATGATATATATCCTGATTAAGCAAGCTTAATCTAGAACCTATTGCTTTTGTTTCCAATGATGGACATTTACACAGATCCGTTAGAGCTGGGGAAGGCACATCTCATTCAAACAGACCTGAAGGACTGGGGTTCCATATAGGCCAACAACAAATGCTTTAGTGATGGACTTGGTTTTACTATCTTAGTAGGCATTGAATGTGCATGGTATGAAGAAGGGCTGTAGTAAAATACTGCAATGTCCAGAATATACTAACAATTTTAGTTTTTTAGATTGTTTAAAAAAAAGATATTTGCCAGGGAACAATTTGATATGCTTTCACTTGATTTTAATTAGACATTTTGTGAATCCTATTATTAGTTTTTTGGTCCCTGTTAATGCCTGGAGACAGCCTGGTCTGTCCTGGAAATGATGTTCGTTTGGAAAAGCACCTTATCTTCTCATCTTCTCTCCATGTAGTTATTCACAGCCTGGTCAAACACAGCCAGGAAGAAATCTGCATCATCTTTTGTGATGCACATGGGTGGCTTTATCCGGAATGTCTGAGAAGTGAGAGAAAAAATGTTGAAAATGACACGAAGGTTGATAAAATGTGGGGAAAAACGAGGAGAGATAACAAAGGATTACATTTGGAATGTCCTCTGTGATCCTATTCACACCTGGTCTCATCATGTGACTAGTATCTGGATTGTATTCTGATACAAATTAACCTCATGTAATAACACTTAGCCAAAACCATCTGAAATCTGATTACTGTGTGATCGGTAATACGTTAATCAGCTCAGGTACAACAATCAGTCAACTGATCCTCGTTTCTGTGTTCTATCCAACAGGAAAGTACAATTTTTCATAAGAATAGCAACCCTGTTGTGCCATCACAAGCTTGAACCATAATAAAACACTCTTGTAGAAGGATGCAAAACAAGGCGAGGTAAATATTAACCAAACTATCTTTTATTTGAGCTAACTGGCTTATCCAAGGTGGTATTCAGAATTAAACTCAGAAAAGAAACGTACATAAGGCGATAGTATTTCGTATGTTTACACCTGTATTTATATATGTTACAATAAAATACAGATACATGAATATGTATGATATGACCAGGTACAAACAGGCGTTTTTAACAAATCTTGGATTATATGCGACTGCAAATTCAGTACTGATAATCCAGTCCATGAGGACTAAGCCTGTGTCTGCCTTGCATATATAAAAACAGTGGTGGTAGCCATCATAAGTATTAAAAAATCCATGCTACATTTATTCTTTGATGTGATACAATAGTTCCTGAATGTGCACTTCACTAGGGAAATGCTTATGTTTTAATCCCATCATCAAGGGGTATCAAAAATGTATCCTTTACATATCAAATGATCTACATAAGTAACTGGGATGGCCTCCAGTCCCCCCCCGACCCCGAGTGCAGGATAAAGGTGTAGAAAATGGATGGATGGATGATCTACATAATCAAACGATGAGACATGCTAACTGAGAATAGTAGATTTGATAGCAAAATAGCAGCCTACCTGTCCATAAATCCCTCCTTTGCCAATCAGCACACCCATATCTTTTGTGTCTTCAAAAATCTCAGCCATGGCTTCTGGTGGGAGAGGATTACGGGTCACCTGGAACAATAAGATTAGTGTCAGGCCAGCTTCATCCTGATGTCGAAATGTTTTAATACCCTTTATTATTGTGTATATACTGAACCAGAGTCAAATGAGAAAAGCAGAACTGAACCTTTGACAACCAGAACTGTACAGAACCAGTGGTCCAGTTCTGAAAGGTTTTGTTATTTGTTATTTGATACCTGCTCAAAATAGTTATCCCTTAAAGCTGAACCTTAGACTGACAATATTTTAGTTTACTCGAATTGGTGATTTATTGGAAGGGTTAAGACTGACAGAGGGTTAGGACACGCAACAAAACCTAAACCCCCCCCCCCCCACACACACACACCTGTTGTTCTGCTTCAGAGATAGCGTCACACTCATAATAATTAACCGTTCAGACTGCTTGGCCAAAACAACATTCCTCTCAATCAACCAACCATTATAGGAAAGTGCATTTAGTCATTCATTCATTGTATATCAAAGTAACTTCCAATAATTCAGAAACTCACGCAGTGTAATTTAGAGTTCGTGGTGCTGAAGGTTTCAGTTGTAGAAAGCCTCATTCTGTGACCAATTGTGTTTCAGCCAAATTCTCAGACTGTTGGCTTTTTATCATGTTAGACCACCCTGCACTATGAGTAGGCCAAAATGTATGTTTCTTTCTATTCAGAATAAACTTTTGGTTTTTCTTTCACTTGTTAAATTAAATGTGCTTTTGATGGGGGATTGGGAAAGATGACTCTCTTAGTTGCTAACAATAATTCATACATAAACTAGTTTAAATCTGTTTAGTCCAAAAAAAAAAAACAATTTATTATAACTGTCATGCTGCCTAAAAACATATGCTGAAAAACAGCAAGAGGACATTAGGTGTTTAAAAGACACCCTCTTCAATTTTCAAAATATTGTGCTGATTTTTAATGCTAAATACTGCAATAAATCTATGCTAACTACTGAAAAAACAAATACACTAGCCAAAACAGATAAACTAATTGAACAGTAAAACTAATTCATTGGAAGTAGAAAAGTGATTTGACTAAGGAACATAAGCCAAAATATAAAAGGGAAACTTCTACTGGGAAATTGCTAGACTCCTGCAGGTTTCAGGCAGTATTTCAATGTCAGTTTGTGTTTTTAATCATCTGTCAGCTGCTGAAGTTGAAAACTAACGTATTGACTGACTTCGAAACACCTTACTACTGTGCTTGGCAACAAGGGAGTCTCTATCTAGTAGTATGTCATGTTTTGCTGCGGTATAATATCATTATTTCACTCACTAACATGTTTTTATATATGTTTTTTTGATATTCTTTCTCTCCCCATAAAAATGAAACTACCTCATAAATTAGAGACTCTTGATTTTTTGTAAGTCAGCAAACCAAGAAATTCCACAAGGGATCAAATAATTATTTTAACATTTGTCTAAACATCCATCATTCGTGCGTTGGGGACATTTATCTGCATTAGTGTTAGTTTACAATTAAATTTACGGCATTTAATTTTAAATGTTGTCCAGAGCCTTTCACTACGAAACCAAACCCCTTAATTTTACCCCTTAATATAACCTTAATTTTTACCTTAATTTCCAAGAAAGTAA
>JBBKCR010056832.1:0-10598 GCA_037577295.1 Ladigesia roloffi | reverse complement strand
GAGAGAGAGAGAGAGAGAGAGAGAGAGAGAGAGAGAGAGGGAGAGAGAGAGAGAGAGAGAGAGAGAGAGAGAGAGAGGGAGAGAGACTATATATTCCATGATCTCAGTAATCACATTATTGCCACTGAGGTCAGCAGATGCCGGTAGTCCTCAGCCAAGGTCAAGTCCTTCAGTATACAGGATGGTGTGCGGCCAGTCTGTGAGGATGTGGACGTGGCGGTGGGACTGCCACATAGCCGGGCAAAATCAATACACCAGCAGGAAATGGCTGGGTATGATTCTGTAAATAATGACCACGTTCTCTGTTTTCATCCAGCGGAGCACAAATCTCTAAAACACGACCTGTTCAGCCTCATGCAGCAGCATGAATGATGTCCGATTAAGATATGACTCATGAGCTTCAGAATGCAGCTCTAAATGAATGAAAAGACTGGATTAACCCTCAGCTTCTGCATCTAGAATCTATACATATTCTGTGTGAATCATACAGCTCAAAAGATTATACATATATAAATGTGTGTGTGTGTGTGTGTGCATACACATGTACACATGCAAAGTGGGTGTAGCAAGAGAGTGAGAAAGAGACATCTGCCTTGTGCCAGAGACAGCCAGAGACAAGGCTATTTATATGGTTATATCATTATGGACTGACCAACAAAAACAACCACACTCAAGCCACTGACCATACCACTAGCCAAGGTCTCTGGGAAAAAGTTAAAAATGAAAAATACAGCTGATAGTGTTTCAAAGAGGATTTCTCACTGAGTTTTTCAGCCTAATGTCTATCTGCCACATCAGTTATACACAGAAAACCCACGAGGGTACGTCATCAAGACCTGTAGTTAGAAAACATAATTGTACCAGATTCCATTGCAGTTATGTGTTTTGACTATATACACTGCAGGTGTTTTATTTCATTAGGGATCCCATCACAGATGGTGGTGGAACCCATTTAAAATCATTTTGTACTTCCTCTTCTTAACATTAGTTTGATTCTCTACCACAGTAATACGGGGAGCAAAGACCTTAAGCCATAGGAAGGTGAATAAGTGGTGCTGTATGCCCACACATTCTCAGACCCACAGAAACGTCTCTGTCCATAACTCCTGTACTGTAAGTTGTAGAGACCAAAACAAACTAAAGTGAAGTTTGGAGCATCAAGCCCCATCCACAAAAATGTCATGCAAAACCTAATTTTACCCACTAGTCCTTGTCCTTTTTTGGCTTATCGTTAACATACTGGTCGTACCCCTGAGGGCATAAATATCAACAACATATTGAAATTATTAAACAATATCATATTTATTCTTACGGCTTGGAAAACTCCTCCGAAAACACTTTATCTGATGTTCATGAAACTTGATATGTTCATATGTTAGGTATTTTTATTTGGCACTATCGAATGCAATCATTGGCTTCTTAGCTTTCACTTCTCCAAAGGAGCCAACATTTTTCATGCTGTTTCTTTGAGCTTATCTGTGAGTGAAAATGACATTATACCTTTATAATGAAAAAATATGACTGGCATCAGCCTATTAGAAAACAAAGGTTAAGCACTGGTCAAATATATAACATTTGAATGTCATCTTCATATATGGACTTCCTGATAGTTACTAAAATCTGCAGAAATTGGTCTTAAAAACCTCAAGGCATTTTGCTATTTGGCCTTAACCTAAACCGAAGATTGTGTTGCTTGTTCTTCCTTTCCTCTGACCCAACACAGAAACACAGAAGAGCCATTAAGTGTCACATTCTGTTGTGTTTCACCCATTAAGGAGGCATGAATTCATTTTTCACATGTTCTACAAGTGTCAAAAACCCAATTTGAACTAGTACCTGGATATTTATCATGCCAGCTCATGTTTGCACTAGAAACATTCTGTGGAGCCTGCAAGTATATAATAACCACGAAATTGCTGATTTTTTGGAAGCATTGCATTAACCAATTAATGCAGGTTTTTAATGCCCTAAAATGTATCAGTGAATATCTGACTTGGTGCCCATCTGGAGGTTCCCAGTGCAGTCCGAACTCACAAGATTTCGAATTCAGTTGAATTAGTTTAGTTATTAAAATGGTACCAAGAGTCCTCTAGGAAAAGTAAGGTAGAGTAACTTTAACTCTTTGGAGTGTATCAATAAAATCTAATTTAAACAGATAATATGATGTAAAACGATGTTCGCTCTCCTACACACTTGCTGTTAGCTGATCTTTCACTCGCCATTCTGGTGCGCGGCCGCTCTCTGGACCCCCCTCTGTTCCGGGCTTTCCTACCCACTTGTGGGCAGAGTCTATACTGAAAGATCTCCCAGGGTCAAAGAGATTGTGTTTTTCCAGTTTGTTTTAAGACATAAAAAAGTGCTTTTGGTCATTTTTTTGTTCTTTATGTACATTTTTGTTCTTTATGGGCATTTGCATGTGATGGCAATTTTCAAACCCCTGTTATTGTTACGATTTTAACCTCAGCATATATGACACCTTGAATGTCAACAAAAACTGATTACTTCTATCTAAGGAACTTTTATCCATTAGGAAAATGTTGCTAAATTTTTGGCTTCTGACATGGATCTGTGCTGCTCATGTTCCAAAGGTCATAATTCAAATTTACCTTCAAAACCCGCAAGCGTTATTGTACAAAATGGGCCCTGTCTGGTGCCTTCTTTCTGCCAGTACATGGTCCATTACACTAGATGATAACTTTTGCCTTGATTCTCTGTACTTAGCAAAAGAAGGAGATCACATGAATCACTAATAATAGAAGCCAAAGGGCATCTGCTGTAGCGCTTGAAGAACAGACTGAAAAACACTTGGGCATTCATTTCATCTCTCAATTACTTAACAATGTAATAGAATTCCAGCAACAGGAAAAATATAAATTCATGTGACAGCCCCATAATGCTTCCAGAAAGACTTTATTATCCCCATACAAGTATTTAAGCTTCAAAACAACGTTGACCCTTAATTCAATGCACAAGACTTGACGAGGCCAAAGCATCGACTACATTAAGTTGGATACTAGGCTCAGAGACCAACAACAAATACAACACCACAGAAAACAGCTGTGTAGAAGATAATATAAACGTCAGTGCAAGCCCAAGCTGTGAGATACTCATACAGCACAGAGAGAGAAGGCTCAGAAGTCACTCTTGGCTGATTTATGCCTCAAGCCCACCTCCCCTCTGATGTGTCTTGAACCCACTTGCGTTCCAACCGGGAGGGCCCTGCATGACCCTGTGCCAACATGAGAGGGCACTGTGCCTCGGTGGAGCTCCCAGCTAGCACAGCTCAGGCTTAGAGAACTGCTCAGTCAAGGGCGTGCTTGTGATAGTGCTGTGAATAATGTATAAGACATGCTACATTAGCTGAATACCGCTGCTGCTTACATATGCATTTCTGTGTAGTGAGTGGTCTCGACTCATCCATGCTGTTGCTTGGCCTTTTTTTTTTCAAACTGGCTGCATTGTGAGAGCTATTCCCTGTAATAGGAGTTTATTTTCATGTAGCACCTGATGCATCGTGTCAAGCTGTCATGGGGTGTTTTGCAATACCAGCTACGTGATGAAAAGACCAGCAGTCCTACTAAAAAGTTAGACATGAAAGAAGCACAAGTTTCAAATATTTTTTTTTCTGGGCCCAAATGAGTTCGCTAGCAATGACCTAATATTTAAGTTATACAACGTTTTAGCCCCGAGCCTCAGTTTTCTGGAGGTAAAGGGCCTGGATCCGTGGTGAGTCCAGGAGAGACCTCTGTTGGTGAGCAGTGTGATGCTTGAGTACATGGGAGTCTGTTAGCTGACATAACAGGATTGGCACTCCAAGTATGTCAAGCTGTCCAGTGTTGTTACATTAGTGACAGAGACGACTCAGAATATAGGATGGCTGGAGAGTTTTGTTAACTGGTGGGAGCTGAAGCAGCTGTAGTCCAACATCAACAGGACTGGTGGTGAACCTCCGAAGAGCATGGTCTCCTGTCACACCCCTGCCTGTGTGGAGATGGTTCAAGATTACAAATACCTTGGTATGCATGTGGACAATAACCTGGACTGGTCAGAGAACACTCTAGCCATGTACAAGAAGGGTTACAATAGCTAGTACTTCTTTCTGGGGTAGCTGGTACTCAGGAAGTTGCCCCTGCAACCGGGAAGCCACAGGTTTGAATCCCAGGAATGGCAGTGGTACCACTGAGGTACCGTTAAACAAGGTACCATCCGCACACACTGCTCCTCAGGTGCTGTGTCGCATGCTGCCCACTTATACACTTGGGTGAAAGGGTTAAAACATTTCACATTGTTCACATTGTGGTCACCTGTGACTATAAGGGCCACTTTACATAGTCTCCAAATTTCATCCAAAGATGTTCTGAGTCTGTTATAACATTCTCTTTAAAACTATTGGTAGTTCTACTACTAGCATAGTATATCTCATAAAGACAGATTTCTGAATAATGCAAAATTGCATGAATAGATTGTAATGGATTTTATTTAGACTTAATATTTGATATTGTTCTTGCATCTGTGTCTGCGCAGTCATAATATAAGCAATGTTTTCTACGATCAATATAGTTTTCAGATTCTGATTCCGAATCTAGCTTTCACCCTCCTAGTGTTTGTATGTTCTTAAAAGTTGCTGTAAATAGTTTCTTTGAGTGATGCTATAGAACTTTTTAAGGATCAGTGAGCCCAACATTCTGTAGTGTGTACGCATGTATGACAAATAATGATGGCGTGTTTGGACAATCCTCATAAAATTTTATGAGTTTAAAAAGGAAGTTGCTCTGGTTGTCAATGTCGTAAAAACAAGCAGTAAACTCCTGCAAGTTTCATGCTTGCAAGCTGTTAGTAGACACCTGCTCACCATTTCTTCTGAAATCAAGGGTATTAGGTAGGAGGTTGCCACCACCCTCCACCCCCCCACCCCCCCTCTTTGCTGCAACAATTCCCACTTTTTTCAAAAAGGCTTTACACTACAGGCTGGTGCATTGCTGCAATGATTTGATTGCATTCACCCACAGGAGTTTTAATGAGGTCAGAAATTCATGTTGGATGATTAGTTCTGGATCACAAATCCAGAACTAAAGTAGATCCCTCTACAGAATTCAGTTGCTTTGCTCCACTGCAACAGTTCTGGTGGGCTTTGTGTCCAACCATCATTAATCAAGTCAACTTTACTTGTAAAGTGCACTTAAAACTATGTTTCACACAAGCATGTATTTTTCACAATATAATGTTTTTTTTCACAATTAACTATTATTATTAATATTATTATTAAAGCATCTAACATATCATTTATTGCCCCCCAGTCCAAATATACACCTTGTGGATATAAATATTCGCTTTGGATTAAATGGTTTTGCAAATGGAATTGAGTGAAATCATTATTGAACAGTTATTTCATACAGCTCCCCAAAATAATCTGTGTTGAGTGTTGCAACAGAGGATGCCCACGACATGGCAGTTTTGGTAATTAATATATTTTGTCGCTGGGCTACTGTTCATGGGATTTCACAACATTAGCACTTACAGTTGCCTGGGGCAGGTTTAGAAGAGCAGAAATTTTGTGAAGATGTGCTACATTAAATATCATCTGAGCTCTTCAGTTAGTCCCATTCTACAGCTAGAATTTGTTTTCACAGACTGCATGACTACATACTTAACCACCAGCTGGTGGCCAGTTGTAAGGGAGTTGTACTGCAATCGGAGGGTCATGGGTTCAAAACCCCTAATTGCATCACTGAGGTACCTGTGAAGAAGATATCATTCCCACACACTGCTCCCCGGGCACCATGCCACGGGTGCCCACTGCTTCACTTGGTGAATGGTTTAAATACAGAGAAAGAGTTTTGCACCGTGTGCTGTGTTCACATAAGACCATAAAGGCCCGTTCTACTTTATATACACGTTAGCCATGGGTGTTCAGCACCAGAACCCAAGTATCAGTGTACCAGTCCTAAAATGGTTTAATTCTAATGGGAACTGTTATGTACAAATTGAGGTTGCCTCTTGGTAAATACCTTTTCCCAAAAGTCAGTGGTCTCCAGGGAATGAAAGAAAATGCAAGAAAATGCAAGATGGACCGTTAACGCCTTCTAATTCCACCAGTTTTCACTCACAACTACAGAGTCCTCTGCGGCGCGTGACTTGTTTCATGCCACATCATTATCCTGCAGTAACCACATGGTGTAAGCCTGACTTCAGCCTTGTTCCAGCAGATCATGGCACAGCTGCCGTTCAAATCTCCTGCCACGGGCTGAACAAATAAACAACAAACAGGCAAAGCAGAACCGCAAAGAAGTAGATTCGGAAGCCGCGGCTTGCCAAGCATGTGCATTAACCTGGACGACTCGCCAGGCTTGTTGGGAATACGCATCGAGGGAGGCATCTTCACTGCCAAAAAAATGCAAGCAGATGCCTCTCGAATCCTAACGAGGACAGATGGGGGGGAGATGATCCAAATAATTCCACAGAATACCATAAAACAGTACTCTGTTCAAAGTCCTTCGCTCAGCATGAAAAGTTTGGAAACAGGCTGCGAGGCGGCGTCCTGTTGATGAGGACGAAGAGAAAAGGAAAGAAAAACAGACTTGCCATGCTGCCTGCTGACCAAAAAAAAAAAAAAAAAAAGTGAAGAAGCAGGGCAGAACAGAATGAGGCCTAAAAAAAAGGCAGGCAGGACTGACGGTTAAGACAAGCTCCACAATGGACCAGCTAATGCAGGCAGGGTGTTAAGACCATTTCTTTCTAATCCCTAAGCAAACACACACTCTTCCCCTGAGGACCCTGTCCACTGTTCTGAATGGGCTGGAGCCGGGCCATTCTCTCACTTACATCAGAGGCTCTCTGTGCCCCTCTGCTTCCATTCACGGAGCCCGAGAGTGCTCATAAAATATGCACAATATCTGAATAGTGTCTCCATAAATAAATCATTCATACTCTCCAGTGAACGCCAGAGAAAGAGAGCGTCTAAAGAAAAGTCTGATTTCATTTAATAGCTTCTAATGCCAGTTTACTTTGTGTCTGGCACTGATGATTTGGCCTTCGTAAAGAGTTCAGTTAATGTAATTTCCTCTGAAATCAGCTTGGTTCGCAATGGGGAAAAACCTGAATCGTGCCAGAAAATCCAAGGTCTTTTACAGTCAGGATAAAGGCTACGAACGCTTGCAGCCAGTCTTGTCTGGACATGGAGCCTGTGTAATAGTTCCAAATAATTTGGCCACGATTTGACAATGCTTGATATATATATATTTTTTTCTTTTCTCTCTCCCTGAGCTTGAAATCATTTCTATTAATTGCGCACGATGCCTTCAGGCTTTCGAGAGGGCCTTTAGAATTCGCAAGGCTACACAAGAGCACCTTCTTCATCCATTCAGCGACATCAATGGGCCCGTTATAAATTCATCCCATTTCTCTAAAGTGCAAGAGAGGGCTCGGAGCACACGGCTCTGTGATCAGCATCTCATTGTGTATTATCCACAGGCTGTATTTTAATCTGTATATCCGAGACGGCGGCTGAAAAAAAAAAAGAGAAGGAAAAAAAGCTTAGCCCATACAGTGAGGGGAGGTAGGGAAAAAGGCGAGGAAAGAGGAGATTTCTACATTCTTCGGAGATTGCATAAGGGAAAGACCAGCGACCCTCCCTCTCCCATCACTATCCTGTCCAATTTAACTCTAACACCATGTCCTGACTCCAGGCTTTTGGTATGGAAATCAAGGCTTTGAGGGATCTGAATTCTTTTATCCGGGCCTGAAATTCTTGGGCTCCTTGCTTGCTATCGTGTATCCAAGGCTGGCTCAATACAAGGCCTAGTACAGCGAATACTGTTAGCGGCTTCTGTGGGACATATTTCGGCTTTTATATCCTTCAGTGGGCAAGTGCATTATGCCCAGAGAAAAACCTTGGATGGGCAAACACAGGCAGGAACTGGAAGGCTTGAACAGATCCCCTAGAGTCCAACTGCCGGAGTTAACCTCAGCTTGCCCCCTTCACTTCCTGGGAAATAATTTTTGACATGCTGGCCATGCATGACAGTGTTTAATTGGCTCAATTCCCCAAATGTGCGCCAAAAAAGGGCATTGTAATATCTCTGAGTTTTCTATAGCCCTCTCACCCCCCCCCAAGTCCCGCCCTCGCCTCAAAGAATGTAAATACGGTTGGCGACCGAGCCAGGAGAGGGTGTCTGTTGTCATGGAAATAAAAAGCAATTATGTGCCACTTCCAACACTCGCATCTGACTTTCCAGTGATGGGATGAAAGTGGTCAGGCAAAACGGGGCCTGTCACTCAAGCTAATGAGAGCAATTCCCTCAGCCCCCATCCGCTGGCTTACTGCAGCACACCAACAGGTTTAATGGATAATTGTCCATCCCGCTCGCCTCCCTTTGATGCCAAGCCGGCCACAGCGCAATTAATATCAAAGGAAAGTGGAAACACCTTTACAATTATCACACGGGGATGGCCACGCCACTTCCCGGAACTACTTCATCAATTCCGGGTTGAGTTCGTTAAGCATTTTCTGCTATTTTAAGAGAACATCATGCTAAGTAAGCACTTGCTAATGAGACGTGTCTAGCTGTTTAACTGCAAGTAAACAAAGGAAGTGAGCCAGACTTAACTGTTTGCATGTTTAACTTCTCCTGTTTGCACACTTTCCTAAGACACTCCGGATAAAAGCATCTGCCCAGATCACTGAATGTAAATGTTGGACCACAATGCTCTAAATCACACACACACACACACACACACACACACACACACACACACACAAACACACACACACACACATACACACAAACAGGTTTTTCTCTTTCAAATGTCTTCTAACACACATTAAATGTTTACAAAAACAAATTTTCTTTGAAGCATTAAAAACAACCCCTTTGGAATTCGTTGTTTGATGACACAAAAAACAACACATTTAAATGCGGCTTACTGAGTCCAATAATTCACCTTAAAGTGAGACACAGCCATGGAGAAGTCAGTCAGAAAAGTCATTTGCATACATTTTTTGGTTAATTCTGAGGGATAAATTGATTTTAGAAAATGGTCATGCGGTATTGAGCCTTTTACACTGAGCCGGTCGGCAAACTTAACATATTAAAATGGAAACCCATATTTTTGAGCCTTTTCTCTGTCCGTCAAATCTGTACTTCATGGTCAAACACCCATATGATAACTGACTTGTACTTTTTTGTTTTATTTAGGAGGGCAGAAAGACCCCTGTATTCTAGTTCCTCAGAAAGAGATGAGATGAAATGTAAGAAATTGGCTTCATGCAAATTAATAGGATAGTCACAATGGCCTTTCCATTCATTCAGTCAAACTGATGGAGGCAGAGAGGACAACCACAGCCTTTTAAGCAGCACAGGGAGTCTCTATTAAACATCAGCAATTGCCCAGATACAGTACAGTCCCAATTAACCAGCATGCAGAAAGCCCACTTTCCACAGAGATGAACACATCAGTGAGCAGATCAAACAGCCAGTGCAAATCCCACTGTTATATGGATATTACAAGCATAACAAGCATAACAAAGTCTTTTTCAGGGTCAGATCAGATGTGTGTTGTGAACTTGACAAGTACATGATTCTAACAGCTAAGTTTCTGGGCTGAGAACACTAAAAACATGAAGCGTATGTCTCTCATTTTTACAGATTTGAGGGAGAGCCACACAAAATTAAGCCCCGCCCAGTTCAGTGACAAAGAGAGAGAGGTGCTGATGACTTAAGTCCTGTCCCACCAAAGTATTCTCCAGAGATGCAATTGCGGAATTCTTCTCTAAACTAAACAGCAGTGAAACGAACAGGTTTCAAACAAACTGCAGGTTCATCTGGACTTATTCAGCACAAACCTTCTTTCAAGGCTTAATATCTCCACGCACTTTCTAAGCGATATTCCAATGCATGCCCTCCTCAAATGTAGACTGTGTGGACAAAAGTACTGGGACGCCTGACCATTACACCTACAGGGACTAGAATGTAGATTTTATTATTGTGATGGTCCCCCATTGCAACACCTGCAGCTTCCTCTCCTCTTGAAATGCTTTCCACAAGATTTTGAAGTGTGTGCCCATTCATTCTGTAGAGCATTTATGAAGTCGGGCATTGATTTTGGACGAGAAGGCCGGGCTCACAATCTCCGTTCCAGTAAATCCCAAAAGTGTTGGATGGGGTAGAGGTCAGGGCTGTGTTTGGGTCTGTCAGTTTCCACACTGAACTCATCCAACCGTGTCTTTATGGAGGTTGCTTTGTGCACTGGGGCACAGTCATGCTGGTATAGAAAAGGTTCTTCCACAAACTGTGTCCCCAGATTTGGAACTTATACAACAAAATAACTTGGTATGCTGCATTAAGATTACCCTTCAGTAATGAACAGGTGTGACCCAATATATTTGTCCATAAAGCATATCACTATCCACATGTTGGGTGAACATTCATTGTATGCCCAAATTTAAACACATTAAGAAACAAAGTGTTTTTGGCATTTCACTGTAAAAAGTTATAGAACATATTACAACCACTACGAAACCAGACCCCTTAATTTTACCCCTTAATATAACCTTAATTTTTACCTTAATTTCCAAGAAAGTAAGGAAAATTAAGTGGAAA
>JBBKCR010056782.1:0-10600 GCA_037577295.1 Ladigesia roloffi | reverse complement strand
AGACTCGGTCTTGACTCGGACTCGACTGCATTTGAAAACCAATGGTCTCGGTCTCGACTTGGTCTCGACCCTTCAAAAGACTCGGCCTTGACTCGGTCTCGGCAAAGGCGGTCTCGTCCCCATCACTAAATGCTAGTGAAATAAGGTTAGTGTTGTTTAATGCTAGAAGTGCTAATGCTGGTGGATGAATACTTGTGATTGTAAAGACATTAATGCAAATGTCCTAATTCGTTGTAAGCTATGTAGTTAATGCTAATACTAGTGCTAATGCAAATGATATATTCTCTCTTTCATAGTAGTTTTTCAAACTAAGATATACCTGAAAATCTTGTACACCAGCTGGACCTACGTGTGTTGGAGTGAAAGGGGCCCTAGTACAGAGCCCTAATGCACTAGCTTTAGTGAGCCTATAGATCACAGGTGTCAAACCTGTCCAAACCACTGTGGGTGCAGGTTTTTGTTCCAACCGAGAAGAAGCCACACCTGAGTAACTGAAAACCAAGGCCAACTGATTACAGAGGTGGAATCAGGTGTGCCTCCTGCTGGGTTGGAGTGAAAACCTGCTTCCACAGCGGCCCTTTCTGTACAGGTTTGACACCTATGCTATAGATTATGCATCATTTCTGTTTCAGTGCTGTGGTGATCCATCAGTATGAATGTGATTTAGAGCACAGAGCTATGCCATTGTATTCTAATCACACCACTTGTTTGCTAGTCCTTTCATTGCCTTGACTATTTCACTTCCTCTGGCACACATTTGAAAAAAAAAAATCATGCAAAATCAGAACACTCAAACACCCTTCATGTTTTTTCGGCATAGAAAATGAGGTCTGCAGAGACGTTGTTTCCTACAGAGCAGCCTCCTCTATATGTATTTGACTGCCTTTAATGATGTGTGGGAGGCATGTGTAGTAAATAGTGAGAAAACACAGCGGCGTGTCCGCCGAGAGCCGCCGAAGTGAAGCCACGGGTGGAGACGGAACGTTCTAATGAGAGGAAGGCTAATTAGTTGTTTGTCATTGGAGTGAAACAGGCCAAATGTTCAGATGCTTGTGACTGCTGGTATGGAAGGAGAACCTTTCATCATTAAGCCTCACGCAGGAGCACATATTAAACATGAAGCGAGCATGAGGAGTCCTGAAAAGGCTGCCGTTTTTGATTGCAGCAAAATTGCATTGCTTATTGAAGAACCTTTAAGAAAAGAAAGTAGCTTCAGTCCCCATTGAACCTTCACAGTCCCGACTGGGCTCCTGGATGCCTGTCCCTTCAATATTAAATATTTATAATTTGAACACATCAGCATTTATCTATTATATTATAGATTAAGACATCTATTATATGTCTTAAATGTAGCCCCTCCAGTTCTCTGATGCTTTTAATTGAATAAAATCTTATGTCTTGAGTTTAATTACATTGAATGTCTTTATTTTTATGTTAAATGGTAAATCTCAGTTGCCAGTACTTTTAGCCTCTTGTGACGTTTTCTGATACCACTCTTTCCATGTCGTATCAATGAAAATTTCAGGTTTAGAGGTCGGAGTCATCAACAAGCTTGAGACAAATGAAGAGAAATGAAGAGATAGTGGTGTTGAACATTTAACAAGATGTATGAAATGGGCCCTGAGCCTAAAATCTAGTTTAAAAATACTGTGCCATTTCTACAGAAAATGTTATTTTCTGTGAAGATTTGATTGCAGAGTATTAGTGAGGCCAGGTACTGATGTTGGAATATTGCTGTGAGGGTTTGATTTCAGAGCATTAGTGAGTTCAGTTACTGAAGCTGGAACATTGTTGTGAGGATTTGATGATATGAGAGCATTAGTGAGGTCATATACTGTTGTTTGAAAATTGCTGTGAGGATTTGATTGTTCGAGAGCATTAGTGTAGTTTGGTACCGATGCTGGAAAATTACTGGTAGGATTTGATGGTATGAGAGCGTTTGTGTGGTCAGGTCCTGGTATATACCAGATACTGGTATATTGCTATTATGGCACCACTGAGGTACCTCTTAGCAGTATATTGTCCCCACATTCTGCTTCCTGGGTGTTGTGTTCTTGGCTGCCTGCTGCTTTCCTGGGGTAAATGGGTTCAAATTTTCACACTCCGTGCTGTGCTATGTCTGTTGTTATTGAAGGGTTTATGTCAGTTGATATATTAGGTTTATGTCCATTAGACAGAGTTTATGTCAGTTGTTTTGAAGGTTTTATGTGCTGTGTGCCAGAAATGGCCACCTTACTTTACTCTACTATGGAGATCAGTTTTACATGCAACTGAAGTCTAATGTTTAAAACAGGTACCTTAAATTAGCTGAACTCTTTACAACAGGTAACTTAAAGTTGCAGAAGTCGTTTTAGGAGGAATTTGTATTAATTGTCATACTGTATTTCTTTTCCAAGCAAAAAAAACACTCATTGCCTGTACAAGTGTAGGAGGTTTGCTACTTGGGATAAGTGGATGGAGGCTTAGCTTTGAGATTTTGATGGATGAACTTTCAAAAAGCCTCACCTTCAAAAGCTGCCATGCCCAGTAAGGTTTTTTCCTGCCCATATCAGAAGCAGTCATTAGCCCAAGGTTAAGAGGTTCTTCTCGGGACTTCACTATGAAAAGGAAGCACAAGGTTCAGACCCTCTTACAGTGATGACAGCAATAACTCCTTATCTGCTCAGGGCAGCCAATGATAACAGCGTTACTGCTGAAGCACTACAAAGCCTTGACCAGTCATTTGCACCAAGATCAACCTAATGATCACCCATTGCTGACCATTCTTTCAGAACAAGATGGATGGACTAATCTTGGAGTTTTCATAGCTTTATGCAAGGACAGCCTTATCGTGAAGGTTTGGGTCAAACTTAATTATCATAAGCCATTCAGAAGCTGTCTAGTGCTGTGGATCTAAGAACCTTCTTTTTTTAGTACAGGAGTAACACCAAACTGTCAGGAATTCATAAGCACTTGAAAGCGCCCAAAAAAATGAACGTCACAGTGACTCAATGTTGGGCGGAGAGTTTCCCCTTGTGGACGCGCTGGCCTACATCGCTGGTGGTGAATGTCTGACACCTCCTGCCTTCAGGTTAATGTATTCAAAAAACAAAAAGCCTTTAACTGAGTCTCTCTGAATTTCACCAGGCATGGCAACACTTCAACGATGGCCGGGATTCGTAAAACCATGCATGTCTTTAATAACAACTGACATACAACTACAGAAATAGTTTAAAAGGGCTTATTCTAACAAGTGTCAGGTGGTGTAACTTTTCCCGAAGGTGAGCTGGCATTAAAATTGCCTTTGGGTTATTGGATCTACCGTAGAAGCTTACACTGGTTTATGTTAGTTATGAAGGTTTATGTCAGTTATTATGAGAGTTTGTTCACTTGTTAGGATTAATCAGTTGTTATGAAGGGTTTATGTCAGTTGTTAAGAAGGTTTTTATATCAGCTGTTATGATGTGTTTATATCAGATGTTTTGAAGGGTTTTCGTCAGTTGTTATGAATGGTTAATTTCAGTTGTTAAGAAGGGTTTTTATATCACCTGTTATGATGTGTTTATATCAGATGTTATGAAGGGTTTTCATCAGTTGTTATGAATGGTTTATTTCAGTTGTGAAGGGTTTATATCAGTTGTTATAAAGGGTTTATGTCAGTTTGAATGAGGGTTTTATGTCAGTGTTTAGGAAGGGTTTATTTGAGTTGTTATGGCGGTTATGTTTTTTGTTATGAAGGGTTTATATCGGTGGTGAAGGATTAACAGGACTGTGCAAAACTCTTAGGCACCTATGAAAATAGTTTGAATCTGTTTCTATATTAGCGGTGGGTTTATTTCTGCTGCAAAAACACAAGTGAACATTAGAAGAAACTAAAATGAACAAGAAAGCAGTAAAAAAGTAAAACAATTTCCTTTTTTCTAAAAAGGAGTTTATATATTGTGAGGTGGTTGGAAGAACACAAGTTTGGTTTTTAGATTTCTGCTCTTTGGCTCCAGGCATTGTGTGGATATATATAAAATTCCATAAGCTGCACCTAATTTAATCTAGTGAAGTAAAACAGGCCAAACCAGGTATTTGTTTGTAGCTAAAATTAATATTGGACTTCCATGAGGAAAGTTGTCTGGAAATGATTAGGAGAACACTTTGTCACACATAAAACCACACATTACTGTTATAATGGTTATTGTATTTATAGTAATGTTAATGTTTTAACTTTAAGTATAATTTTAAATTTGCCAAAGCCATTTGCACAGTACTGTATTTCAATTGTTTGGAAAGTTTTATTTCAGTTGGGTTTATGTCAGTTATGTCAGATAAACAATTTCCTCATGGATCACTAAAGCTTACTGATTCTTATTCAACAAAATAACATTTTTATTTTCTTGTTATGCCAGTCTGCCCACCAACATTTAACGTAAATATGAACTTCTTAATTCCTGGATATAAGATGGTGGTTGAGAAGGTTTTTTTGCAAATCCTTTGGTTTACATGGATGATTTCTATTATAAATACAATGAGACTTATAGAGAAAATTGGCCCTTTCTGTAAGTCCTGGTTAAAAGTTAAGTAAATGTATTTTTTTTATTTTTAATGGATATTTTTGATGTTACAAAAAGCAACAAATTTACATATGCCCAACTTTTCAGCATACAGCAGTTTAACCCTGCTCATTCACAACAAATGATACTATTAACATCATTATAGTAATAATAATAAAAATAAATGACATTTATATTGCTTTACATTTTACAAAAATCTCAAAGTGTATACAGACAGTTAAAATAACATTATATTAAAAGTCATCATTAAAAAAACGAGAGGAGTAAAATCAATAAACATTTAAAAACAGCAAGCACTCATTAAAAATATTGGCCAAATAATGTTTTCAGACTTTTCTTAAAACATTTCATAGTATGTGGAGCCCTCAAATGTGGGCATAGGGTATTCCAAAGTCATGGGGCAGGAAAAGGCCCTGTGGGCAATGGAGTTGAATGTGTGTGTTGGTGGACGGGAGAGTGTATGAGTGGCATTGGGGGTGGAAGTTGACCAGGGAGATGTCTGTATGTTTGTGTGTCTGGGTGTCTGTCTGTGTGTCTGCCTGTGTGTGTGTCTGTCTGTCTTTCTGTATGTTTGTGTGTCTGTAGTTAATCACTGAGACACTTGTTTTTTAGTATAATCTCCTGAGGGTAAAGAGATCCTGTTGGTTTAAATGATGTTTAATATTTCATATTGTGAGTCTGATGGGTTCAAGGATACATTTTTTATATTTAAGGCCAACATTTTATGCAGAACATTTCCCTGGAGAAAAGGCGAGTGAAGTGAGATGGATGGAGAGTGTGGTAATCAGATTAAGGTGTTTTGTTAATCTTATTAAGATGCCTTGGGAATATATTGTGAAGTTCTCACGCTGTTGGATGAGATGGATTAGATTTAAAGTCAATTATAAAGAAGTTGAGGCCTTGAGCTATTCAGAGCGGCGAGCACAAAAGGTCAAGGAACGCTTTCTGAGAGCAGTTTTTTCATAAAGAGCTTTAGAGCGTGGTCTGAAGAGAAATCCCACGTTACATTTCTGTGAAATGGGTTTTTTGTCTACACTGATAAAGTGACGCAAAGGACAAGTAATTTCCTTTTACTGAATTTGTTCAAACTGATGTATATTATTTGTAATGCTTGTTTTACATCCAGAAAACATATGATCATAATCTATCATACTATCATATACTGTAGTCATACTGGACTACAGTAATCATTAATCTAACTAACTAACTATATATATATTAATTAAATACACATCACATAACAAAATAACACGTGAATATTTTTAATACAATTAACACTTTAAGCCCTGTCACTAGTTGGCAGACAAGAAATGTCATATTCTCAAATCACGTGAGCATACAGAATGCAGTTCTATTCATAGTACGCGAGGAAGCGTGTGAGATTTGAAGGGGAAAAAAAAGCCAAAATGGCTAATAAAATGTCCTGTGATGTCTTGTGAATGTTTTTGCCGATTCTGACTCTGAAGTGGAATATTTGTCTTTTGGAAAAGATGCTCGCACTTCTCCCGGTTCAACTTCGGAGCGCAGCTGCACCCTAGCATTAGTAGCTTTAGCATTAGCTCTCTCCAGACCTCCAGAGGGGCGGAATCTCTGCGCTGTGGCTGAAATGTGTGAGAGCTGGGGGTGGTAGGAGAGGCAGCAGGGTAATCTGGGTCTGAATAGAGCTGAAATAGTGATGATAATGGTGGCTGGGTTTATTTGAGAAACGAGGAATTGTATTAAAATTGTCATATACTGAAACCTATTTCATAGGTCTGGTTCAGTCATGAAATGTCATTACCGTTGTACCCTAAGTTATAGGCTTGTATTCAATAATAAATGGTAAAAAAAACTGCTCGTTGTAACGTCTGTATGTATGTGTGATTAAATGTGATTAATTAGATCAAACATTTTTATCGCTTGTAACATATATATATATGTGTGTATAATATTATTATATTTATTTGATGTTTTTTTTTGCTGGAGCTGGACTTCACAAATCAATTCCAGAAATCTTCTGAGAAACTTCAAGAGGAATAACGTTATTAGAGGGTCAGTATTACAGATTTGGATATTTTTGAAGATGGCCTTTGTCTTGAAGAAGTTCTTTGACATTTCACAAATCCTTTGTCTTGTTTTTTTCTTTATGTTTTTATAATCATTATACTTTCTGCTTTTTATGCATAGATTTAAATCATACATACATATAAGTAAGTAAGTATGTAAATCATCCCAGTCATATACATATAGTACTCTGTGAGAGGAAATATAATTTTCCTGGAACATAGGTGCAACACAGAACTTGACAGAACAGCAGCCCTCAGACAGAACAACCATGAGAGGAAAAAAGGGGGATTACAAGTTAACCTATATATTTATAAACATATGTAAGTTTACAAAAACTTCACCTAAAAATAAATTACTATAGGGGACACATGTTAAGGATCCAATAACAATATCGTATACAGAATTTACATACATTCCTATCTACAGTATATATATTTGGGATGCACCGAAAATTTAGCCAACGAAAATTTGGGGCCCAAAATGGCAAAAAAAAAATCTATTTTAATCCAACCAAAACAAGGATGACGCAATGATAATGACTGGATTAGAGTCAGCATGTCTGCCAAATCAAGTCAAGTCAGGTAGTTGTATTGTCATTTCTACCACATACACAGTGCATAGTAAAAACGAAACAACGTTCTTCCAGGACCATGGTGCAACACAAGAGCAGAACAGAACACAACAGAACAGAAACAAAACAAGTCCAAGTCCAAACAGGCCCGAGCACAAGAGATACAACCTAAAAAGACAAGACAATGTTCAGTGCAAATTGAATGGCTACATTCAGGGTAAATACAGTATTGACCAGTACTATATTCATGTAGCAGAGATGTGCCTGAGGAAAGAAACTGTTTCCCATTCTGGTAGTGGAGAACCATTTTCCAGATGGGAGGAGGGAAAAGAGTGTGTGTGTGGGGTGAGTGGGGTCGTCCACAATGCTGCTGGCTTTGCGGATGCAGTGTGTGTTGTAGATGTCTGTGACAGAGGGGAGAGAGACTCCAATGATCTTCTCAGCTGTTCTCACAACTCTCTGCAGGGTCTTGCGATCCGAAACATTGCAATTCTCGTACCAGGCTGTGATGCAGCTGCAGCGAATACTCTCTATGGTCCCTCTGTAGAACATGGTGAGGATCGGGGGTGGAAGACGTGCTCTCCTCAGTCTCTGCAGGCAGTAGAGCTACTGCTGAGCTTTCTTGGTGATGGAGCTGGTGTTGAGGGTCCACGTGAAATTCTCCGTGATATGAACACCAAGGAACTTGGTGCTCTGGACAATCTCCACTGAGGAGCCGTCGATGATCAGCGATCACTTTGTGCCCTCCTGAAGTCAACAAACATCTCTTTTGTTTTCTCCACGTTCAGGGACAGGTTGTTGGCTCTGCACCAGTCCACCAGCCATTTCAACCCCTCTCTGTATGCTGCTTTATTTTTCCCGCTGATCAAATTCACCACAGGTGTCATCAGCAAACTTGATGATGTGATTGGAGCTGTGCATTGCTGTGCAGTCGTGGGTCAGCAGCGTGAAGAACAGAGGGCTGAGCAAGCAGCCCTAGGGGGCCCCGGTGTTCAGTGTGGTGGTGCTGGAGATATTGTTCCCGATCCTGACTGACTGAGGTCTCCCAGTCAGGAAGTCCAGGACCCAGTTGTAGAGGGAGGTATTTAGACCCAGCAGTCTCAGCTACAGTGGTGCTCCGAGAGATGTTGAAGATATTTGTGAGAACATCTGCCAGCTGTTCTGCACACCCTCTGAGCATACAACCAGGAATGTTGTCAGGTCCAGCAGCTATCCGTGGGTTGACTCTAAGCAGAGTTTTCCTCACATCAGCCACAATCAGACAGAGCACTTTGTCATTGGGAGCTTGGGTGGTCTTCCTCACTGCCTTGTTAGTATGGGCTTGTTGGTATGCCATGTGGGTGCATTCCTATAATTCTAAGAAAGACACATTGAAAGCTATTTGTAAAGCGCATCCAAAATGAAGGGCAGCTGGTTGCCTTGTGTTTAGGCCGCAATCCGGAGGTCGTGGATTGATAACGAAGGATGCTAGGCACTTCTGAGGTACTCTGATTGATTTACTGCCACCTGTTTCACCTGGTGAATGGGTTAAATTCAGTGATTACTCTTAATGTATGGACTGGGTCAGTCTTTGTTTTGATACACTATTTTTTAGGCCTACAGAGAATGTTGTTTTTAAAGCAATTGTTCTGAACGCAATATATTCATGCACTTCGCTCAGAATATTAAAATGCACCTAAATTCACTCATTCTATGCTGGCTCGAAGTTTTGGGCTTCAAACCAGCTGTAGAAGGAGTTGAGTGCAATGGGGAGTGGAGTATCGGTGTCAAACACATGTGGCAGTGTCCTATGGTCGGTGATGGCTTGAATGTCCTGCCACATGTGTCTTGCATCTCTTGAAGAGATGAAGTGTTTTTTTTATTTTCTTGGCATACACAAATTTTGCCAACTTGATGATCCTGGCTGCTCTGAGCATTTCGCCGTTTTTTTCGTGAGAGAGAAAAGACATTGACATGCTAGTTTTCAAGCAAAATATTTGTATTCCTCAGCTTCACTGCCTCAAAATACAGACCTCACAGGTGTACTGCACCCCCAGCTGATGTACATCACCCAATTCCAACAACTGCCCTGTTTTCTCATCTCTCACTACCCTCCTGTACACTCCGGAGGATGGTGACACAGGAGAAGGGCTCAACCCATAAAAAATAACACATTAATACACACACATAACACATTTTAAAACAATTACACACTGACTTCTAATGTCCCCAAAACACACAAAACAGGCCAACTGGCAACTCGTGCTGACTTGCTGGCTCGTCACAATATTATGGTGTGCATGGAGGCCTCAACGCACATCCAAGAGCACAGAGATTCAAGATAATTGTTTGTCACATGTATAGTTGTACAAGCACAACAGGCAGTGAAATGGATCAGAATTGTATTAGAGACACTGGGGCGGGTGCACTGAGGAAATTTATTTAAATAATAACACTTCACAAATCACCAACAAAACAAAACCACTCTCTCAGTCTCAGTCCTTCTCTCTCTTCTCTCTAACTCTCCTCTCTTAATCTCAGTCCTTCCTTCTCTTCTCTCTACCTCTCCTCTCTCAGTCTCTCAATTTCTCTCTTCACTGTCAACCCCTCCTCTCACAGTCTCAGTCCCTCTATCTCCTCTCTCTCTACTACTCCTCACTTAATCTCTCAGTCCCTATCTCTTCTCTCTCTACCTCTCATGCCTCAGTCTCAGCCCCCTCTCTCTCCACCTCTCTTCTCTCAGTCTTAGTCCTTTGCTCTCTTCTCTCTCTAGCTCTCCTCATTCAGTCTCTTAGTCCCTCTTTGGCTTTTTTATCTTGCTCTCCTCTCTCAGTTTCTCTCTCCAGTCTTAGTCTTTTTCTCTCTTCTCTTGACCTGAAATCCATGTATTAGAGAGTCTGACTCCTCCCCTAATGCAGCTCACCTGAAATATATATTTACATAGGTCTGTGTGTTTGCAGGTAATCTGAGTGTTTTGTGGCTGAACCACCTCCTACATCTCTGTGAGAGTGAGTGTGTGTGTGTGTGAGTGTGTGTGCGTGTTTGTGAGTGTGGGCATGTGTGTATAGTGTGTGAGTGTGTGTGCATCAAGGTAATTATCGTCAACGAAATGAACGAAATAATGAAAACTAGAATTGAAAAAACATTTTCGTTAACTGAAATAAATAAAAACGACATTTAAAAGAAAAAATGATAACTAACTGAAACTGTATTGTGCGTTGACAAAACTAACTAGAATGTATAGAAATTATAGATTAAAAGACCTTCGTTTTCATCTTTTTCAATTTATTCATAACCTTTTGGGTTTTTTTGTTTCACGGGTAAATATGAAAGATGACTCACCTTAAGTAATTTTGCCATGTGGCTTGATGGGATTGCTCAAGCGCGGTGCCGGGGAATTAGCCCCTTTTGAGCCAGGGATGAATCGGCTGGGTGGAAGAGATTCTTTAGCAGGAACAAACAC
>JBBKCR010056772.1:0-10600 GCA_037577295.1 Ladigesia roloffi | reverse complement strand
GAGAGAGAGAGAGAGAGAGAGAGAGAGAGAGAGAGAGAGAAAGAGAGACAGAGAGAGAGAGAGAGAGAGAGAGAGATAGAGAAAGAGAGAAAGAGAGACAGAGAAAGAGAGACAGAGAGAGAGAGAGAGAGAGAGAAAGAGAAAGTGCGAGAGAGTGGAAAGTAGCTGAGGCAGAGAGCGGGGCTGGATTGCATTGCTATTGCATCAGTCCTGGGTAAAGAGATGGGGAGATGCAGTCTTAGGTGCACTAATAGGTTTTGTGCAGGCCGGCTAGAGAGCAGGAGGAGGAGGAGAAGAGGAGGAGGAGACGAAGGAGGAGAAGGAGGAGGAGGAGGGTGAGGACGCATTTGTCCTGGTGACATTACACAGGCCGGCTTCATCTCGGTACCTCAGCTGCACTCTTTCACTCTTTTCCACCTCGCTAACAACCCCCTCCATTCACTCCTCACCCCTCCTTTTAGCCTCTTGTGTTCAGGCGTGTGTATGCTTCCTCCTTGACCTGCTCCTTTTTGCATTTTTACCCATCACCAGCTCCTGGAAATAAGACCAATTAATAGGCAGTGGCGGGCAGAGAGAGAGAGAGAGAGAGACTAAGTGAAAGCCAGAAAAGGGAGAGAGAGAAAGAGAGAGAAAAGGAAGTCTGAAAAAAAATCATTTCAGCCTCCTCGCACATTTGTAAACACGGCAATCGCGGATGTCAAAGCCAAATACAAATATGAGGTCGCACAAAAGAGACGGGGGAGTGTGAATGGCGGGGGGTGCCAAGGCCGCTGTGAATGCCCGTTTGTCTGGGCTGAATGATGCGGTGCGCCGCCGATCTCTGAGCCGCGCTTTCTTCATTTCACAAAAAAGCCAGCAGCGAGGATTTGTTATTGTGAAACAGAATTACGTCTCCTTTAATGGGGCCGGAAAATTCAGGTCTGTCTCTTGTGCGAGGGTGGAGAGAGAGAGAGAGAGAGAGAGACGGGCTGGAAGACGAGCGCCCTCGTCTCCCATTGTTGGTCCGTGATTTATTATTTGTCTGTCCTAACAGGACACCCCGTTTCAGATCATCTCCCCGAGTCGCTCTAATCCCCAGCAACAGCAGGGGTTGCTGGAGCGTTGCAACATCCTTCATCAATTAAAAAACAACACCCGCTGCCCGTTCTCTCATAAGCTGGCAGAAATTACGTAAACAGGCACCATTAGAGTGAAAGCTGCCAGGGGCCGTGTTACTGTAAGCCAGTTCAGCCAGGCCTAATCCTGCTCTGCAGCTACTCATCCAGTCTCTGGGCGCTCCTCCTGTCAGCGGCCCTCAGACTACACGCTTTTACAGCCCTTTATTTAACATGGAGAGAGGAACCAGGCTGGAAGTGTTTAGTCTTATTGGTGCTATTGTTTGTCTTTAAAGAAATAACTCAGGGAAAATCAGATTTACACTTCTCATGTGTGGCCAGAAGTTCACAACATGTTCAGTACTGCACTGGAGCTGTGAGGGAAACAGAGCTACAGGACAGAAAACCATGTTTACAGTTTTGAGACCAGCTCACTAAACAGAGGAGCTAAACTTACAGACAGCAAGCCAGACGAGAAACAGACTCAAGTTCATTTAAACTCTCCTCAGAAACATTACCTACAGGAACTTTTAACTACCCAGTGGATTATCAACCACACTGGGTTGAGATTTAGGGTTTAGGGTTAGGTTTAGGTGTAGGTTTGGGATCAGGTTTAGGTTTACATTTAGATTTAGGGTTAGGTTTAGGATTGGGGTTATTGTCATTGCAGTTATAAATATTAGGTTTAGGATTAGGGCTTGGTTTAGATTAAGGAGTAGGTTTTAGATTTAGGTTAGGTTTAGGTTTAAGTTTAGGGTTAGGTTTAGAATAAGGTCCAGACTTTATTTAAGATTATTGCTATGTTTAGGATGAGGATTCGGTTTAAATTTTGGGTTACAATGATGGTTTGGGCTTTGGACTAGGGTTCGGTTTAGGAATTGTGAGTTTAAGGTTAGGTTTAGGTTTAGGATAAAGGTTAGGTTTATGTTTAGGATTAGGGCTAGGTTTACTTTAGGGTTAATTTAAAGTTTAGTTGGTCACATAGTGGTTGTACCAGTCCTGATACGAGGCGCAGATGCAGAGTTCTATTTCTGAGGATGTTGTTTTATTTAAACAACAGCAAAAACAAAACAGGCACGAGGGCCAAAACTCTTTCTAAGACACAGGAACACAAAGGACTGGTACACACCAAAGCTACTATAAGGGTCGACAGACAACCAAAACATGACCAGACATGGTGCACAAACCAAAGACAAATATAAACCTCAAAATAATTATTCCTAAATCCCTGGCCGGCTGAGAACCCTTATGTCAGTGAATGGACAAGAATGCGGGAAACAAGAGGTGAGCTACCAATGTAGCGTGGCGGATGAGCCCAATCACAGTGACAAACGAGAGAGCTGGTGAACCATGCACTTTGATATGAAAACGCTCCGTGAGGAGTAGAGATTTCCACCAACGAATCCTCGTTCGCACACAGCGGGGGTAGATAAGGGTTGGGGGAGATGAAGTGCTCACGGTACCGCAAGACTGGAGGCAAGGATAGAGATGTGCTGGCATCAGAGAGAACCCTAATATCTGGGTGCTAGATATCACCTGATTTCCTGTTTATATACCCCCTGCATCAGTTACCTCCAATGACCTGTGACATCATGCGGCATGGTGCGACCTTACTCCTAAAGTCAACCAGGAAAAGCATCACAGTATCAAAATCCTGTAAGTCCTGTCTAATGGCACTAACCAGAGATGTTACACAGTTACATTTAATAGACGTTTAGCCATGTAGGCAACATGAGCTTCTACAAAGGAATAACATTATTTAGTATTAGCTAAGTCACTTCACAAACTCACTTTTTTAGTTATGTTACATGGCTAGCAAATTTAGCTGAGATGCAATGTAATTTAATAAATAATTTAAAAACTAATAGTAACAGGCAAAAGAAACAAAACTGACTGTGCTCAAAGCTTCCAAGTGGAGGCAAACATTGCTGCTGAAGGTCAGAAATCAATGGGATCAAATATTTGAAGTACATTTAAAAGACTAGATATAACATATACTTCGGGAATGCTGCTACTGTTTACTTAAAGTGTCCAAAGTTCAGAGCCCAAAACTTCTTATTCAGGATACTATTGAATAAGAGCCAATGCCCATACCTAGAAGACCCATATAAATATATATATACATAACTACTAGGTTTGTGCTGTACATGATATTGTGGATTAATGCCCATTGAAACTGTTGCTGTCTGAACAAAACCTTTTATTTCCAGAAAAGTGACACATTTTTATAAGAATATGAAGAAAAATATCTTTATTTCAAGTCATTTGAAACCGTTTTGTTCACTTTTTTCACCATAACATTGTCAAACAAAAGAGAAAATAAATGTTTTCAAATCATGCCATTAAAAAAAAAAAAAAAAAATTCAGGCTGAGAGGGAAGGAACCGAAAAAAAAAGCCTCTTCGAAATGTTTACCTTGATTGTTCCTGTAAAAAAATAATTTCCCATCTAAAGCTCTCACTTTTAGATGGACAGTTTCAGAAGAACTATATTACCGTCAAGCTCATGAGGGTCGAGCTATTTAAAGCTCAGCTGTCTTACTGCTCCTGACAGCACTGAGCTCTTTCCTGTAAGCTTTCTGCAGTAGAAGCGCTCTGCCTCACTTTTATGCTGCCGGTGTGCCTTCCTGACAAAATGGCACCTATTCGATTGCTTTCTTTCTCACCAGAGAGAAAAAGGAGAATCAATAATCAAAGTCATCATCCCTGAGCCTGAAGGCTCTCTCTCTCTCTCTCTCTCTCTCTCTCTCTCTCTCTCTGAACTTCTGGATCACTCAGGGCTTCTGAAATGTGCACCATGAAAGAAACAGAGCTTCTGTTATTGGCCTTCGCTGTTCCTTCTCTCTGCTTATCCTTGAGGTTTTCCTTGAGGATAATACGCCGTTGCATAAATTTAACCAAGTGAACTGCTGTTCACCTAAGTACTCTGGTTTGACATTAATAAAATGATGTAAAATATAAGGCCTGGTTCAACTAATGCTTTTCATGGTTTTAATGGAAGTTGATGTAATGTGGTCAGCCAGCCTAATTCAGTTAGCGTCATTCGAAATGGAGTTAAATTGGCCCTGCAAGACTGGACTAAAGAATATGGTGGTGAACAACGAAATGGACTTGTTCTCAATTCCCACTGCGGTTAAAGACCAGAAGCAGTCCAAGCCCAAGTGAAGAAGGAGCTGAAGTGCTTTATTCATTCCCATGACTTCGTTTTTGTGTTTGTTCATTATGTTTCATTCATGGGCAGGACTGGGACCAAGCAGTTAGGTCTTTTTTATAGCCATTGATTTTTTAAAATATGTTTTATATGTATATGAATATGAAAGTACACCATGTACACACAATATGTTTCCACATTTATTGATTGGTCTGCTTCACATTATCACATATCAAGTGAACTAGAGCAAAGTAAAAAAAAAAAGAAAGGCATAGGTCGACCAACAAACATAAACATGAAATTTTGATAAACAACACCAGACAGTTTCTCAATAAAATAAATATCTCGGAGGCCAAGTTAATGTAACCCGCTGATCAGCTCATTTCCAAGTTCCCCTGCAAGAGCACCAGGCCCACCGCTGCCCCCGAGTTCTGTAATACACTCTGTAATGTTTTTGCGATAAATTTGCATCATTAGATGGGCTACATGTTGCCTTATGGTATCTATTCAGCACTAATGTTAATAGACCATGTTGTTTCCAGTTGTTTTCAGTGAGAAAGACATGTTTAGATAACTGTTTTGCTCACAAAACCTCATTGCATTCAAATCAAGGATTCAAGATTTTTATTTGTCACATGCATAGTCATACAGGTACAACACGCAGTGAAATGTGTCCTGAACCGCTCCTTTAGACTGTGCAGAATCGAATTTTAGAAGAATTAAATTAAGAATAAAATCTAGAATTAAGCCTGTGCAGAATTATATTTTAGAAAATTTAAATTAAGAATAAAATCTAGAATTAAACCTGTGCAGAATTATATTTTGAGAAAAATTAAATTAAGAATTAAGTGTGGAATTAAGCCTGTGCAGAATTATATTTCAGAAAATTTTAATTAAGAATAAAATCTAGAATTAAGCCTGTGCAGAATTATATTTTGAGAAAAATTAAATTAAGAATGAAGTGTAGAATTAAGCCTGTGCAGAATTATATTTTGAGAAACATTAAATTAGAAATAAAATCTAGAATTAAGCCTGTGCAGAATTATATTTTGAGAAAAATTAAATTAAGAATTAAGTGTAGAATTAAGCCTGTGCAGAATTATATTTTGAGAAACATTAAATTAAGAATAAAATCTAGAATTAAGCCTGTGCAGAATTATATTTTGAGAAAAATTTAATTAAGAATAAAATCTAGACACTAAAATAAGAATAACATTTGCACTTAGACAAAAAATAAGTAAGAAATAAGATATAAGTACGAGTATGCATATGCTTAGTATAAGCACAACTGAAAAAGTTTAAAATCTAACAGTTTCTACAATGCCCATATAACAAATACTAAGACAGGACGTGTATTTAAATAAGTTTTGCCATATAATTTACTGTGTGCAAATGGAATGTGCAAATGAATTATTGTCAAGTCAATTTAGCACAGCAATGTACAAAAACATAGTGATGAAAGAGGGTGTGTTACTGAATGATATGGCGGAGTGACGTAATCAGAATCAGGCTAGACTAGTCAATGAGGAAACAAAACTATAATTTTGCAGATACAAACTCAACAGATTAAAACACAACTTTGCAACAAGGAGAAATATTTCTTCGTCAGAAGACTATGGATGTGCTTGGAATGAAGTCCGATGTCAGGGACAACACTCTCGGAGCGCCACTCTGGAGTTTTGCCCAAGCCCTTTGTTAGAATATCAGTCTGAATTTTAGGCCAAAGAGAACATATTGACTGAGGAGACAATCCTTCTGTGCAAAGTTTACCAGCCCTTTCTAGTTACTGAGTGTTCCTCACTCAACTTTCTATGTTTTCTATGACCCTGTACTGGATTTTGGATTTCTCTTTTGGCTTGCAGATTTGATTTTCTTGCTTTGTGATTGGATTTGACACTTGGATTGGACTCTATGCTGTGTTTTGGATATTGGCTCCAAAATGTTGATTATTTTGGTACGCGAATGGCTTTAAATCCGTGAGTGTTACAAGTCTGTATACTGTTATGAAATATTTGAATGCTATTATATGTAACAATGCTATTATACTGTAGGCTGTTATGCTATTATACTTACATTTATACTTGCCTACAATATACTATTATGCTGCTAAAATGTATTTATTATACTCTATTCTGTTAAGTGGTACACTGTTCTACCATTGTTTTGCATTGTTTACTGTAAAAAAATGATTATTATAATGTACATTGTTACATTTATTTTTATAATTTGTATTCTTACACTGTATATATGTATGCAGCTATACTGTGTTCAATTATACTGTACTGTTATAATGTATAGTGTTAGTTATATATTTTTTCTATTTAAAGTTCAAAACTACTTTCTTGACCCATTCATTTTGTATTATTTTCGAAGCATAATCAGCGTCGTACCATCATGTCGTATTTAGAGCCGTAAAAATATTTGTAAAGCTGAAATCAGGGCAACTAACATTTTCCTGCCTATGAAAAAGCCACACTTGTTATAAGTTTCAACAATGGTGTGTATATATGTGTGTGTGTGTGAGAGTGTGTGTATGTGTGTGTACAAGAAGACAAAGTGAGTAATATTTACATTAATAAGTCTAGCAAATGTCAAGACTTCCTATTCATACAGGCATGTACTTACTGTGTAAATGTGTTTCAAGAGAATGTGGGTCTTTTGACATTTGAATCTTTACATCACAAAATGTCAGCTTGTAAATCTCTAGATGTGTGTGTTGATTCAGTAGGTGGTGTTACTCCTTGAATGACTTGTAATGAGTTGGGGACATTAGCCAATGTGTCTAACAAATTCGGTCATTTTTGGCTAAATTTTTGTCAATGATTATCCAAAGTACTTTGGGACTAGCCCACTGAGCCCAAAGCAACACTCCCAACACTCTTACATTCTTTATAAACCATGTGGGGCTACAAGAACACCAATGTTTATATCGAGACTAAGTAATATTTAAAAAGCTTTTAATAAAATATTAAAATCAGTGCCAGATAGACAGATCTAATCAGAATGAAAAATAATACATTTATATGGACTAAATATATAGGGACTTGGTTTAATGTCACAGTTTCTCCCATAGCAGGATTACATTGTCACTTTAAAGTCAGAAGACAATTTTTTCTAGTTGTACATGACACAACATCTTGTCAGATTTCATGAAAGTCTCCTACGGTTGTTTCCACCAGGCTTTTGACAAGAGGCGTCTGCCTCGCGCCCAAATGCTCTCGGGTCCATGACCTTTGTCAGCATCCAGGGCAAAGGGGCAGCCTGATCTGTACATTACTATTCCGGACATCTCCTCACTGCCATTTAATCAAACGCGTGTCCATTTAGGGCTGCAGCCCTGGGGCTTCGTGTCAAAATGTCAGCTTCTTATCTGTTTGGAGACCACTGTGTGCTGATATTGGCCATATTTCTTCCACATTAGTGAGAAGGACATTACATTTCCCGATTTCTGCTCAGTATGCATCACCTTGTTGTTCAACCTTTAATGCCGGACAATGGGAAAAATCAAGGACATATATTTCCCTGTATTCTTGTCTGCTGAGTCTTAAACTTTGACCATTTATGTGCCCTGGTCAGAAACTTAATCCCACTTAAATACTACAAAACACCCCAAAACACAAAAAAAAATCACAAAATGCTGCTAGCACTGCATGGTGTCAAGTAGGGATGAGCCGGATACTCGGCTGACATGAGTATCCGGTACAGATAAAGCAGTTTTGACGAGTAAGAGTATCATACGAGTAATACGAGTCAATATCTGGGCTCTGATTGAATAAAAATTCTCATTGGGTAGAATGTGTCTGCGTGCAGTGGCGTCTGTCAGCATGCGCTTGTGTTGCGCTTTAAGTAGTCCGTGTAGACGTAGCGTTAGTTTCATTTTTAGAACGCATGTTAAAGAATACATTTAAATATTTGGCTGTTCAGAGCAGGGGGCCTCTCTCTCTCTCTTTCTCTCTCCCTCTCTCCCTCTCCTTCCCTCTCTCTCTCTCTCTCTCTCCCCCCCTCTCTCTGCTGATCATCTGAGTTTTTTTTTTAACCGTCTGCTGTCTCCAACCAGTTTTTTGACTTCATGCACTGTGTGACACTTTCTTGCTGTTTATAAAAAAATAAAAATTAAGGTAGTTGTGGTATAAATAATATTACAATTTAAGCTGCACACACACACTCACACATACCTGATGTGGAAAAAAAAAAACAAGAAAATCACAATGATCATAAAAAAATTAAAAGTTAAACAAAGAAAGATATATTCAGATGAAAACTTGTTCATTACATTTTACTTATATAATTGCAACCGCATGTGTTGTTTTCATTGTAGCAAAACTTGTTCTGTATATAGTTTGTTTGTTATCGTGATCAAAACCACTGATCTGAAGCTCAATGCTGATGCTGTCATGTAATTAGTTTTCTAATCAGCAATAAATATATTTCTGATCAACACATATCAATTGCATGCTTAAAATAACATACCGGTTAAAGCCCCGCCCATTTCAAGACAACCCGACCAACTTCCTGTTTGAACCCCGCCCACTTCGGGGATAGGCCCTGCCAGTCCAAATACAGATACAGATACAGATCATTCAACTGGTTAGTAGATACAGATACAGATACGGCTGTACTCGCTCATCTCTAGTGTCAAGACATTAAGAGCTCGTACTGGAATCTGCTGCTTATTTAGGTTGTACCTATTAGTTTTACTGGCCAATACAACTCTCCCACACTGGTGTAGTGAGTGGACTTAGCTCAATGACGTTTAAAGAGACAAGCAAAAGAATTCGAGGTAAACTCAATCAAACGGCCCTCATAAACAACAGGAAACCTCACGAACAGGCCTGGTTTAAATAGCGCAGCATCGTTATTGATTTGGTCATAAAAAACATAATAATTATTAATAAGCAGTTATGAACAAACGAATGGGGCAACGCTGAGCTGTTCTGATGAATGTGTAAATATGAAGATGTAATGAAGCTGACTGTGATGGTCCCTGAGATCAGGAACCAGCAGGATGTAAACCTGAATCTAATGTGGTCTACCTGTCTGGCAAGCAACAGACCACTTATTCATATACTTATACATGTATATTCATATAAACCATTCGTTATCACTAATTAAGTTAACAAGTGTCTTGTGTTTACAACATAATTACTAGTAAGCTATTTGATCATGTTTACTATAATAATATGATCAAATACATAAACACAAAATATTTTTACATTATACATGACCTTTTTAATTCCCAAGTGCAGTCCGGTTGAAATTGCTTCTAACGTGCCTATATGGTTTTGACACTGTATAACACTCCGTCTAAAAGTTGACAAAATGTGCTGCGGCTGTTTTTAGCCATTCTATTTTAGATAAAAATACATAAATATACCTAAAAAATAAAGGTAAGTGTCTCTGAGGAAAGTGTGTAATAAATAATGCACACAATACTAATTGGTGGGTCACAATACTTGTTAACTACATTAGCCTTCTGGCTCCCATCCAAAAACTAAAGCAGCAAACCAGACATGTCTCGACTGATCGATTACATTCAGGGTAAGTGGAGAATCGTGTAAATTAGATTGCATAAACTAATTACCAGACCATTTCTTCCGTGACAGCAGTTGTGGAGTTTTTTAGGCGGTGTTTGACATTTCTGGGGGGTTTGGGTCATGGTGTGGGGTATGTGGGAGTAAACGCCTCCGGGATGGATGCCTCTCACTGTCGGAGTAAACAAGCTCTCGCAGGAGTGAAGCAGATAGCATGTCGTAGGAGCCACCTCATCCCAACTGATTAAGTTTAGATACAAAGTGGCGGAACACTGACGTAGCAAAGCAGTGTCACTATCCATTAGCGGGATAAATGAAACTATCTCTTCATGTCTACATTCGTTCAGCACAGCAGGGGTGAGAGGAAACATCCATTCCTGGTCAGGGAGACCAAACTAAATCAGGGTGGATGGGGCCGAAATGGGTTCTTTGAAAAAAAATGACCAATGTCCATAGAGGGGTGTGTGTGTGTGTGTGTGTTTGTGTGTATGTTTATGTGTGTGAGAGTCACCGCAGTCAGCACTGCGGTCCAGATAAGCGGATAAATAGCATTTTATATTTTACAAATCAAATACTTGAAATTGAATGAATTTACAGTTAGTCTTTACACTATGAATCACAATGTACTTAAAATGTGCTTAACTCTGCCTTAATTTAGCCATGAAAATATGCCAAACACCTTAATTTGAATTAAGTGCCTATTAATTTGTTAACTGCTCCCTTAATTTTACCTTAAAAGTGATTTAAGTTATGAGTGTGAAACCCCTTAATCCTAAACATATGACATTTTCTTCAGGAGGCTCAGTTATTTAAGGGGCAAATTTTA
>JBBKCR010056741.1:0-10602 GCA_037577295.1 Ladigesia roloffi | reverse complement strand
CACACACACACACACACACACACACACACACACACACACACACACACACACACACACACACACACATACACACACCTTTACTTCTATACACATTTCCTCTTTATCCAGTATTCCAAGCAGCAATATTTTACACCTACTGGACATTCCCCAACGTCAAACGTCCTACTTCCCTCTTTTACACACTCACAAACAGGCCAGTGCTCTTATAAACCTCACACACACCCTCACCCCACCCCACCCCCCACGCCTGGCACCATAAAGTGCTGCGGAGTGAGAGAAGATACGCAGTCCAGCACAGTAAAGTGCCTTAATCAGAACAGAGGGGCAGTCGGCCAGCGCGGTCATGTGACCGTCCAGCAGGACCAGCTCAGTAATAATCTGGCTCGTCCGAGGGACTTAAAGGGCTCACCGCACGGGAATTTTCCTTGATTTCACTCTCTAGACCACATAGACACATTCACACCACATCTGCACTGGTTTGGGATAAAAACCAGCACATAGGCATATAAATAAAGGCATCAGCAATCACACTACTGTCCTTATTCTTCAGTTTTCTGTTTATTATTATTATTTTTGTAACTGAAATAACTCAGCTTCTTGTCTAAATGTTGTTTAATTATCTGGTGTGGTGCACATGTATACAGCTTTTGAGTATTGATTGTTTAAATATTTACGTGAGGTCGAGTTGCTCCCGTGGAGCGAGAGAGAGAGAGAGCGCGAGAGAGAGAGAGAGAGAGAGAGAGCGAGCGCGAGAGAGAGAGCGAGCGAGCGAGAGAGAGAGAGAGCGAGCGCGAGAGAGAGAGAGAGAGAGAGAGAGAGCGAGAGAGAGAGTAAAAGGACCAGAGAGTAAAACCAGCTCTGCAGAGCCAGACACAGACGAAACATAAACTGCCTTTAAGACATTAATGCTCAGCCCTTAACACTCATTTTAGCACTGCTACTTAGCTAGCAAGCTAGCCAGCTCTCTTAGCTGATTTGAGGCTGTCTCTGAACTCCGGGTGAAAAATGAAGGGCTGTAAGAGTAGTAATGTGACAGGTTACATTAGCACGTTCTATGCTAAGTTTACTCTGATACCCTTGAGAAGTTTGTCTCTGCGCACACTTCAGGCTAGTTCTATTCTCTTTTTATCTACATTTACCCTGTGTTTTTCTTTCGTTATTTTTTCCACTTAGTTAATAGTTGAACTCTATTTGTTCAATCAAGCAACTGGAATATTTCACGTAACAGCCCAATCACCAACGCATGAAACTTGACGAGACGACCCCGCGAGCGTCACGCAAACGATGAATCCTCGACTGTGACGACAGCCAAAAATCGGTCAAGGTCTAAGCTGGTTCGTTTGTTTTCCGTGTCAGTGTGTCAGCGCACAGAGGCAGCATTCATACAGCCGGGCTCTATCTCATACAGTGAATAGAGGCTGCCGGCGGGGGAGTGCGGGCTAAAAGGGGCGCGAAGGCCACCTCGTCCCTTTATGACAGTGAAGTGGGGCAGAAAACCAGGCCGACTATGTTGAGAATGCTGCACCCTCTATCTGCCTCCTTCTCCACATGGCCCAATCAGAACAGGAGGGGTGCAAAAATGTGCGCACCCCTGGGAAATTGGACCTAAAGGGAGCAAAGACGCAAAGAAAGACATTCTGAGCAAGTCTGATGAGAAATTCTCCACCTAAGAGAAACGTATGAGTCAGAATCGTTCACAGTGAAGGTGAATGAAAAAACACGTCTGCTTCTAAGAACACCCCACAGATTGATATTCTCTGAAATTGGCACCAATAGGCTGTTCGATTCCTGAGATACTGTTTAACGATCATTATAATGTATATTTATTTATTTATGTGCAGCATGTAATGAGGCAACACTATGCACTATCATTGTTTTACCATAATCAGCATTGCAGTACACATGTGTGTATTGTGTGTGTATATATATATATATATAGACACAGGTAGCTTCACTGGTGGTTTGGACATTAATTAAAATGATTGTATTTGTGACTCCAGCTTCCATTCGCCACCACTGTGAAAAGCCCGCAAGTTTAGCAAAAATGAACCAGTTTGCGCTAAACCCACTCAAAACTCATTTTTGTGAAAAATGGTCTTTGTGAGAAATATTTCCATGTTGAGTTGGACATAGATTTACATAGGTTTACAATTCTTGCCGACACTCTCTGCAGTTCCATCAGTGATGATTCCAAACATCCTGTCAGACGAGAGGACGTTAAAGAAGGGTCCATGCACAAAACACCAGCCGAGCTACACTCAAAAAAACATCCTGGTACTCCTGCTTACACAGTTGTGGGCAGAATTCTGAAAATCTGCAAAGGTATGCAGCCATTTGGCATTTAATTTTAAGACATTTGCACACTTTAATATGTCCTTTCTCTGCAAATATCAACAATTTGACTAGGGGCGCACAAACTACTGCACGCCTTTCTAATTACTGTAATTCATCATTTACCTTTTAGCACAAATAGTCACATCACATCTATAAAACATCCAGCTTTCACTGCGGAAGGCTTCCCTTTTACGAGCTACAGGGGACAGTAGCAGGCGTTTCCACCGGAGAGCCGTTTCTCTCACCTCTTAGGAACCAGGCACATAAAAAACACCCAGAGTGCATTAGTAAACCAGCCTCACTTATTCAGACCATCACGGCTCGGCCCTCGGGGGACATCCGTCCACAGCTCAACTGCCTCAACCTCTGGCTCCCACTTTAAATTGAATTTTCCCGTCTTAAATTGAATTGCGCCTCTCTTTGCCCTCAGAGGTGGAGCGTCTAATAGAGTTAAGAAGCTGCAGCAGTGGCAGTTGGTCGATATGAGCAAGTCCTAAGTAATCTGTCTTCTAAGTCTTCTGAAAAAAGATGGTTTTAGTAAATATGTGTTGTAGCACTGGGGGCAGGGTTCTGTTTGCCTTGTAAGCAAAGTGGTATTGGTCCACAGAATGGAAGGGGGGTTGGGGTGTTACCTTTTAAATGCACTACAAAGCCACTCATAACTACAGGGGTCAAGGCCAGAGGACCACAGACTTTCAGGGACCTGAACGCTCGTTTTGGTACAGACTTGAGGGACAGTTTAAACAGGCAGCTGAGCACTGCCAAAAAGTGTTTCAGGATGTGTCCAGGAGCCCCGTCAGATTCAGCAGCTTCGCTGGAGGGGCCGTGGGTTGGTGCCAGTCTCCCCTTGAGACAGGGTGATGGGGCCTTGCCAGTTTGGTATTGGGGTTGGTTGGTCGTCCTTCTCGACCAGTGCTGAGAAGTTCAGATCTTCAGTAAGTGATTAGTGATTAGGTTGGACAGGTGTTGCTGAAATTTGTACTGTTTTGAGTACCACAAATGAAATTTATAATCAATTCTACAATGACCACTTCCAATCTCTATTTACCCCTTAGAATGAACATTTAAGCTATTTTACCAAAAGAAAATTCATTAAACTATCAATTTTTGAAAGACTGAAAGCAGGCTATAGTGATGGGAAGTTCGTCTCTTTTCAGAGATAGGTTTGTGGATAGGTTTTTTTTTTTTTTTTGTGGATAAAAAAGTGGGGAGCGCCTCTCACTAGATGGGAGTCGGCTCTTCTGATTCACTACATAGAATCGGCTCTTAATAACAGGCTAACACAGACGCATGGCTGGTGCCACCAGTTCGGACACCTCTATGAACTATGAATGCAACCTACTTCATTTTATTTGAATGAACTGTATTTTGAACGAGTTCTTTTTCAGTGTGAACTGGCACAACACTGTGTATATATTTTTGCATTAATTTATTGAGTAATTGCGTCAGCTCTATAACTAACATATGAAACACTTCTGCTAGCTGTTCCCCAAAGCGTTGCAGATCCATCCAGAAACCCCAACAGGTCCAGCGGCTGTGCTGGTCACGATGTGGCTTTGTGCCACTCTCACCTTGTGGTGAGCTGGAGGGTCTTGTCAGTTTAACAATGAGTCGATTGGTTGGTTGTTAGTTCTTCAAGGAGTTCCGAGTTTTCTTCGTAGTTTAGACACTGTCACTTTATTAAACGAGAGTGGTTTAATTCCAGCATGGCACGCTTAACTTTACATTACAATAATTTGGGCGGATGCTTTATTCCAAAGCGACTTTCAACATGGACACAATCAAGTTTCAGGACAGTGTGAGAGTCAGAGGAGATTATTAAGTGCCAAGTCTTTGTATAAGATGAAAAGATGAGATCGTGAAGTCCAGAGCTATAGCTAAACTTCCTATGATTGATTGGTTTGAATGCCACTCAAACAGACAGAGGTTCTTGAAACCTACCCGGGCCGGCTGTATATCAACACTGCTTAGAATTAATCTGCTTTCACAATTTTCCTGTGCTGCCTCTTAATTGCAGTTTCTTTACTCCAGACACTGCTGTGACTTTATTGTAGGCTCTGACCACGTATTTTAGTTGAATAGACTTCGAGACCCCTGGTTTTAAAGAAAAATCCGACTTTGCATCTAAAGAAAATAAATAGCCACATTGTATTTTGCAGCTCTAACCAAAACACAGAAGAACTGCCTTAATATTGCTGATTTGCTTGGGAGGAGTTTATCTGGGTAAATTCTCCACAGAAGTACTGTCCTAAATGAGAGGCACATTCAATCTGATGAATGAGGTAAACATTAGCTGTTAGAGAAGCTGGTGGGACCACATACTTCTGCTCCGATTCAGATTCCTGCATATTAAATCTGGTTCAGGCGACACTCCCTCAAATGTCTGTTATCTAGCACAACTCCCCTAGGATGACACAAAGGATGCAAGAGGACACACACAGGCCATTGCATTCCTCAGTGCTCAGTGCAGCCTAGCTATTAGCTAGGATGTGCTTTAGCTTTGATCAAATAGAAGATCAAATCCACACAAATGAATGATGATGAAAGGAGAACAATCAAGACAAAACAAGATTGTTGAAGTAATACATATGTTATATCCATAAGGATATTCCTGTTGAATAACTGGCTTAGAAAAGCAGCCAATTACTGGCTTAGAAAAGCAGAAAAAGCCAATTAGCATGTGCAATATAATATATTTACTAATATTGATGCTTCATATCCCTTTGCTTGCAATGGAGCTGCAGCAAAACCAATTTTGCAACTACCAGCAGCAGTCCTTCCCAACATATTGTAGCTGAGGCCCAGGCATTCTTGCACGGAGACCGCTTCCCAGCATTCCCTGTGCTGCTGCCAACAAGTAAATGCACCCTTAGCTTGCCTAAATAGCCTCAGTACCATTATTTAACATTCCATACAAAAACCCAAAACACCTTCAGGTTCACTAGTGGGTCTGAGCGGTAAAGAAATGGCTCTATTTGGATTTTCCCATTCACCATCAGTGTAAAAAAACACTAAGACCTTAAGCCTCCTTACAATGAAGCGCCAATCCCAGTCCGCATGAAAAGTACACAGAATTCTCTCAGCGGTTTTCTGAAGGAGACTAAAGCGAAGGTCTGATTAAGGGAGTGTTGACGGCTTTGGGTTTCGCAGGTGTGTATTGTCCTCGTGCCAGGTCAGATCCCTGCCCAGTGCTTCCATTAGACGAATGCTGAACTCCCTCAGCATTCTTCATCTCCCTCTCGGTCATCCGAGCCTGGAGCCTCCTTTCACTGTCAAACAAACCAGCATTTCTTCCTCTCTCGAGTGCTAACAGGCCTCATTGGCCAGACAAAAGCAGGCTTCCCTGTTGCCAAATGGCAAAACATATAGCCAAGGAAAAACTGACACCCTCCAGCTACACACCTTTCCATGTTGCTCGCAAAACAAGGACCCACACCCAGAGGTACCCGCACATGTAGGGATCTCAGAGTTTCCAAAGAGTAATTGGCTTCTTCAGTGGAAAAGGTGAGGGGAAGGTGCACCTTCACAATCAAAATTCCTCTTAGGTAGAAAGTAGAGTACTGGGAATTCCACTCAATCAATGGTTCACCCAGAGGGGTCTAATAAAGCCATAATTTTATCTCAACTATCACATTTCGATTACGTCTGTGTAATAATGTCTTTTTTAGAGGCAGACGTCCAGTTCCATTCACCACCACTGCCAAACATTCAGACTTAAATCTTTAGAATGGAGCATTTCACACCAAGCACACTTCGAATGATGTCAAATGCAATAGGGGTGGAGCCGAACACCAACGTGGTATTCGGAAAGGCACGTGCTTGTGGTCCGGAGCAGATACTTCCACCCCCAATCCCCCGGTCAGGAGCTCGCATTCAAGAGTAGATACTGAGCCTGGTTTCACTAGTTTTGGTGCAACCATCACGGAATACAATTTCATTAAGATCATGATTTAGGGCTTTTTTATGTGCTTGGACAACGCTTCTCTTTTTTATGCTAGGACAACGTTTCAGTACCCGAACAGTATGAGAAAAATAATGAGTTGATTCCTTACCTTCACCTAACCCTAAACATTCCATTTACATTAAATTTACATTAAATCTAACCCTGCCTTAACCCAACCCTAACCGTAACCAGACACTGGTGATTTAACACAGTACCCATGAAAATACTTTAGGTAGCTTAGCATTGTACTAGCCTGAAAAAAGTCATGATCGGAGCAGATAATTTGATTAATTTGTGTTTCGGGATGGCTGCACTAACACTCGCCCCACCCTCCCACCCCCTGAACCCCGGCCCACACTCAAGTTCAGGAGTAGAATCGGCGAACGGAGTTTGCGTTCTGCATTATGAATTTTACTCTAATACAAATAAAAATACGAATACGAATAACGGCCGCTTTGCACACCCCTAATATTCAATTCATAACCAAATAACATGTTTAATCGTTTCACAGCTATCACTGATGACTTGAAATTGAAAGGTCCTTCTTCACACTCAAGAATGGTCTGAGGAACCACCCATAATTTTTGACATTTCAATGTTCCCTCAAAGCAGCTTCATTTGCAGCAGCATTTAGTGAAGAGTAGCCATGCACAGAATCAGAACTGGTTGGTTTGCATTCCTTACACACAATCCACAATATTTAGATCACTTCAGAAGATCAGAGTCGGATTTTAAGATGAATGAAAAATAGCTTGGCATGCAGATGCTGCAATATCGAGCTGTATAACCGAAATTGACTGCAAAAATAATAACCACATGAATAACCCACCATCTTCATGTGAAGCTGTACACTTGCACAGGAGCTCCTAGACTTTTTCAACTATACTAGTTTCCTCACAGCATTCCACCACGTCCTGAACTAGCATCCAGCAATATTCTAGCAAGGTACACAGTTTATTTTTGGTAAAGAGCCATGAACTTTCAATAAACAGCAATAATTCACAGAGAAACATTTTTTTAGTGTGCAGAGAGCCGAATGCTCATGTTTGTTATCACTAAGCCATGCTGCATTGAATAGAATTCATGATGTTTGAAGGTGTTTTAAACATGAACAGTAAACCTGTTAGCATTTAGCATGACAGTAAACCTGTTAGCCTGTTAGCATTCAGAATGACATTTACAAAGTGAACAGGGCTTTACTGGTTTTCAGGGTATTTTTTCCATAAACATTTCATTTCAGGCACTAAGGTTACTTGCATTTGTTGAACTCCCCACTACATAGGTGCTATTATTCTGTTAGTAATGTGGTGCAATCAGGGGGTCAATCACCAAGATGAGGCAGGACGATAAGATCACAGGACAATGAAAATCATTTCAGGCATAAGGCTACGGCAATAAAAATGCAGCTGGTCTATGTAGCCTGTCCAACAGTCCGTGAGTAAGACCATCCTGGAGATTAAGTTAGCACGTAATCAGAGCTGGAGTTTGGGCACGGCACAAACTATCAAATTCTTATGTCATGAGTCATTGGTTTCACTCTGGATGAGAAACCTCTACAGAGAGGCTTAGGCTCTGCCACCTTTTCACAATCTCTGCTTAAATAAGTGACTGAGATGCAAACAGCCACTCCAAACAGGAACAGAGACTCACTGACTCAGACCTGTTCACAGTGGTGGTGAATGGAACGAGATGCTTTACTGCCTCTAAAAGTTAAGAATACACTGCCTGATGTCTGAGACCCGGTTTTACAATAGTAAATTCCATTCATGACAAAAGGGGTACAAGCAGGGCATGATAAGGCAAAGTCGCACCTAAAGTGAACTTGAGGAGCTATTCCTAATGTTACTCCACTGTACACAATCTCAGAAGACACAGAGCTGTTGCTTTTGGGTGGCTGTAAACATTGCAAATCAATCAAAACCACTGTAAACAAATCAGTTCCTTTACAACAAACCACATGACGAACATGACTGTTTAAATCTCATTGAGCAATTGATTCAGGATTTGAACTTTATGTCCTCAAAAACACATAAAATATGCAGAATTACATGGGATTTGAGTCTACTTCTTATGGGCAACACAGCATACTATCATATTAAACAAATATAAACAGATAACCAAATGGCTCTGGTATAGTACATCATGTCAATTAGGAGTTTGTCTTTTTTAACCACACATATCCGGCACATGTTCTTCCAGGACCATGGTGCAACACGAAGAACAAAAACAGACACACAAAGGGTAAAAACAAATCCACAAAGACACCACAAGACTACACAAGTATAAATTTAGTGTGAATAGTAGATGTAGTTTGATATCCTGTTTCACATATCTGTCAGGATGTAAAGTTAAATACTAAATACCAAACGTATGAACACAGGGTTTATTATGTAGGATCAACCTTTACATGTCTATTTTTGTTGTTTAAGTAAGATATTCCCCGGGAGGTTAAAAGAGCAGCAGGTGAGAGTCACAGGTGACAGGTTCGTCTCCGCTCTCCAGAGCGATTTACAGAGAGGTGGAGAGAGAAAAACACATCTCAGAACTGGAAATACTGCCAATATCGCCCTGCCTAGACATTAATCCTTCCGCCAGACATTAATCCCAACTTCCAGTCGACAGCACTGGAGGAGAACCCAGAGAAAAAACTCAAAGTCCGCTGAAAAGCGGTGGCACCTGCCGTTCCACCTTAAAACAGCGAGATTTAAGGTGGAACGACGAGTCGGAACAAGGCAGCAACTTTTGCGCAGTGACAAGTGACCACACAGTCAATTTAAAGCACAGACGAGTATAAAATCTTTAGGTTTTCTCACCAGACAGGAGAATTTCTGCAGTTTCTGGAAAGTGAACCAAATTTTCCGACTAAACAAGCAGCTAACGAGCTAGCCAAGCTACTAAAAACCACGACGGAGAGAATTACCTTACCTGCAGTTTGGTTTAAAAGTTCTCAAGAGTGCGCGTCAGGGTCCGTTTTGGCACTTTTCCTTCATGTGCGCTCGAAACGTCCAAGCCAAGATGAGAACTCAGGACCTCGACAACAGCCCCCGCCACCGCACAACCTGTTACCTTTCCCACAGATGCTGGAGGCCCCGCCCAGCGCCGCCCAACGCTGCATGCCCATTGGTGGAGCCGGGCGTCGGGGGCGGGGCCAAAGTCTGCCCGTCTGTCGGCGTTGCGGCGCTGCCATTGGATGGTATTGAAACTGTGAGGCCCCATGGCGAGGAGGGTGTCCCTGCACAACCGGAGAGGCTGCAGTTTCAGGACCGCATATCTAGGACCCAAGTTTTTTTTACAGACAGGTCCACCTACCGAAATTGATCACTCAGGGCCGCCGCCAGAGATCTTGGGCCCCATGAAAGATTAGAATTTTGGGCAAAATTATTATTTATATAATATTACCAGCCCCTAACAGGGCCCCAAGTCAGTGCTGGGCCCCTAGAATCGTTCTATCACCCCACCCCCCCCTCACTTGGCGGCGTCCCTGCGCGCACTACTGAATATAAGATGGACGACAACGATATGGACAGCAAGCCACGTGTAAGTCCTGGCTTTCAGTTTTATTTTGTAATGATAAAAGGATGCAAAGTTGCAAAGTTTACACAGCAAACGTGAGAGCGGCTAACTAGTAATTAGTCATTAACTTCCACGACTTTTGGAATTTGTTTTCAAGTTTAATAAAATTATTCCGACGTTGCCTTGGTTTAATTAAACCTTGTTGACTTATTGACTATAACAAGTGAAACTAGCGAGCACATTAATCAAACCATAAAGGTGATAAAAGCATGTTGATGTGGTGTTTCAGATTTACATGTAATTTACTGTATTTGTGTCAAAATTAATTACTCATTGTTTTACTACATTAGCGAAGTATAAATCAAACTTCATTATTAAACTGTGCTGATAGCCTGTCTGCACCACAATATGTGTTATCAGCTTGTTGTTTTGACATTGTTTTACAGTGATGAATGAGATGTTTGCCTGTTTTTGTATTTAGGCCTAATCTGCAGGCCTTAACCATTATCGTGTCAATTTCTGTCATGTTCTGTCTGGCCAATATGAAGTGATGGCCAATATGATGGATTTGGTAAGGCTTATTGTAGAAAAGAAGAAAAAACAAACAATTTTTTTCGTAGGTGATATATGCCCTGGCTGGCGTAAGAAATTTGTCCTCGCACAATGCTGAGCAGGTCTTCCTTTCTGGACCAGATTATCATGACGGGTCAGAGTAGAATATGATTTATTTTTATTCACAGCATCTTTTTGTTACTGATATTAATGTTGACCCAATAGTGACTGTTATCTGATAACTATTTCAGTGAAGTGGA
>JBBKCR010056731.1:0-10602 GCA_037577295.1 Ladigesia roloffi | reverse complement strand
AATAAGTTGCGTTCAGTTCAAAGTTCACTGAAATATGAACGTGTTCAATGAACGCGTTCTTTTGAACTAGTTCATGCCCAACACTGCCCATTAGATACTCCATCTGGAGAACATGTGAACAACAAGCGCAACTATCTTTAACAGGGTAAGGAAGACATATAAATACAACATATCTAATCAAAATATGAGCTTACATGATTTCCCGTTGATGTAGTTTCATGTTTCTTGACAACCTAACTTGAAACGTGTATTTATTTACCAATGTGAACGGGACTATTGGTCAAATAGCCCGTTAGTTATTTATCATCAGTGATTTCTCCAATCGACTATCTTTTGCGAGTATTATATGTATTTTGAATATAATCATGGTGTGATGTATGTGATATAAATTTGAATTTTATATTTCAAGGACTTAATAAAATATTCCTTCACATGAATTTTTTTAATGTGCGCTGCTGCTCGCTCCTGTTTATGAAAGAAGCTTCTAAATCCCAAAGCGTCATGTGTCCATATGATAGCCTTTGAACAATGCGCGAATAATTACTAACCAGGGCCCAGTTTCTCGATAACGAACACTCTTAGCATGCTAAGAAGATTTTCAAATATATATCTTACCTAAATTGTTTACATTTCTAAGTGTGTTTCTCGAACCATCTCTTAGGAAGCTTCTTAAGTGGCTGCCTCTTAAGTGTGAAGTAACAAGAGACATCGATTGCTCGGGAATCGATTTTTCATTTCATACGCATGACAGCATTACGAAAGACTTCACATTCTATGCACATTGGCATAATGGTTATTAAGATGGTTCTGTTACCAATGATACGGAGTAGCCAGGTAGTCTAGTGGTAAGGGTGTGGGCCTTGCAATCGGAAGATGGGAGTTCGAATCCTGTTTGCAGTTCTACAGTTTTGTAATTACATATAAAGGTAGTCTGGAGTAAATATACATGCAAAAGCTACGTATATGCTGTTTTTAAGAAACAACATATACATAGTCATACGTGGTCATATAATCTACTTGGATATTGTTGACTTAACAATTCATACTATTAAGTGGATTTTACTCGTGGAATTCCTTAGTAAATATTACAATGAATTTCTGTGTGGAAATTGTTACCAAGCTTTGTTAAAGTAAATGTCAGCCAGACCTAATGACGGACAGAGAGAGAAAAAAGATAGAGTAGATGGCAGAGATGAAGAGATGGCAGAGATGAAGCCGTGTAAAAACGTGTGCGTGTTGTGCGTGTGTTCGGGGTGGGGGGGCGTGCGTGGTGAGCGTGTGTGTCAGCGCGTTTGCAGCGCTTTAATTAGTCCATTTAGAACACACTCCGTTCTAGAGCCCTGCATTGGGACCCAACGCAAATCACGTGAGATTGGGCAGGTTTGAGGTTGCTGCGGGCGGTTAGTGGGCGGGATAAAAATTCACAGCGGGTCCCAAAATTGTTAGCGTAGCAGGATGGAGGATGCAGCTGATGTTAATAAAATTGTGAAGGGAGAATGTAAAACTAAACTACAATTGGGGAAATCTGAGATATGGAAAAACTTAAAAATTGTAATAAAAAAAGAAGGTAAAGAGCTGAACTTCATGTTAGAGCCCTGCAGGTGGGAGCGGCGGGAGTGACAGAGAGCGCGGGTGGGAGCGGGCGGGAATCATCAGAAATGTAGCGGGATATTTGTCTGTTCAGGACAGGGGGGTCACAAGGGGGCCCCTGTGTAGAACAACCTTTGCCTGCAGCACCCTCCTCTACTGGCAGCACCGAGCCTGAAGACCTCAGTACTCCACCGCATCTGGAACGCACGTCCTTTTCAACCCGATCTCGCTACAGCACAACACACAGACTGTCACCATGCCGTTGTAGCGAGGAACTGGTAAAATTCTTAAATATGTCTAAACTATATTCCATCATTGATACAACATTAATAACGTGCCATTATTTGACTTGCATACACTGCTGATTTCTAAAGACTGCTGCTGAGTGACGGTCACTAGCGGCTTGAGCTGAAACTACGCTAAGAGACGCTAAAGAGTGGTCCAGACCAACCTCACGAACGTGGGACGTACATAAGATATACTTAGTGTACGAACGCTTCGGGAACCAGCCCATAAAGTTAAGAGAGAGGTTAAGGTGAAGCTTTCGAGAAACCAGGCCCTGTTTTTTCTGGTCAGTGGGGAAATGACTTTCACTTCTCATAAAATAGCAAATTTGGGGTGTGTGTATAGACCTGGTTGGCCACATATCACAGATGTTTACACCCTAAAATCTAACAAAGTCTGTATATCGAGAGTGATGTGGTTTCACAAGAGCTCTTCATGAACATTGAACTTAATGTTGGTAATAAAAATTTTATCAGAATTAATCAGTGAATTTGAGTGTAGGATATGTCTTGTGTGTTCAGTAATGTTAGTTCCTGTAGGTTCTCATGTCTGTGCAACATGACAGTTAACCCTTTCTTCCCATTTAAATCTAATATTAATCCACAAAATGATGCCATTTATCCTAACAAGGTCCCCTTTACTTCTGGAGGACAAATAGCATTAGAAACAATGATCCCACATTATACTTAACAGGGAGTAGGAGGTTCTTTGGTATAATCATCTTTCTTTATTGTTTTTATCTTCTTTTTTTTTTAATTTACCTCAGAAAGATTTATCTGACTGTAGAATCTTGTTTCAGTCAACATTTACTCCAGGTACTTATGCTTGTGGTTAGATAAAAGAAGAGACCTTTTTAGTGACCCGTCAGTCGTATTTTTAAAGACTTTTATCTCTCTGACGATTTTCATCACTGAGGCAGCTAAGTAAACGTCCATCCATTTCACTAACCTTTCATAATTAAACCCTGAATGCGCATTTTGAGTCATGTAGCTGTTTCTCTTCCAGCAACGTCAAATTTACAAAGGGGTTACCTCTGATTTTCCCCTGAGTTGATGAGTCACTGAAGGAACTTGGTTTGAGATTTGAAAACTAATCCATGACATATTATTTATTGTCATCATTTTCATGGTCATCAGACTATTTTATTCCTTTTTTATTGTGGTAGTGATCACAAAAGTTTATCAAGAGTTGAAAATGATCAGTCGGTTTGTGTTAATTTGAATAAAACAAACACAAGCTGAATATACTGAGTTGTTATGTCAGAACCACCTACACGTATCTGCTCTCTTGGTGTGAAAAATAAATGTACTCACCCACGTCTCCGATGACTAATCATGACTCTCCAAATCATTTTTTTCCCTCCTCTATATATTATTAACTGTGATTTTTGCAGCACTGATCTCCAGTGTTGCAGCCTTGTTGTATGGCCCACTCTGATTAGATCGTGAGGCAATCACTCTGATTGCCTCACGATGATAAGATGAGCATCATACTCACTGAATGTGTGTTTTTCTCTGCAATTTCCAGTCTTGTGTGCTGATGTCTCTTCCTCTGTCTTTGTGACTGAAGGTTGTGCCCCAATAATGAATCTCTATTCAAACTTTCCGACATTAATTTTTTTAAACCTTTCACCTCTCTGTATTTCCCCACTATAAAAACAAAACCTCATCCTACCATTTAGATTTTTTTAATTAAAAAAAAAAATTAATTTTATTATTATTTTTTTAAAATAAAACAACAATAGTGGTACAGGTATCTCGACAACATACAACAAATTGTTATACATTCCAATAAATGTTTGAGAAGAGTGACAAAAATAAATGAAAATTGTAAATCAAATTTAGAAAGACATAGTCACTGAGTACTCTTGAGACATTCCCAGAGAGAGGACCAAATTTGCCAGAACACATCAGATCATATGTTAATTTCTCCAGTGGTAAAAGTGTGGTCATCTGACTCAGCCATATATTGACGGAAGGTATACCATTTTGATTTTAATGTACCAAAATTGTCATAATTATTTTTATATGACCATTTTCCAACATATTTATGTCTTAAACAGGCATTGCCTGTTTAGTATTAAACTTTAAGACTGATTTGTGTTAATGCTCTCTTATCTAATTGGCTGCCATGCTAATGCAATTATTAATGTATTAGTAAAATTTCAAGAAATATAAATGGTATAATACAGTCTAAAACCAGTTTTTTCTCCCACACACTTGCCGTTTGCTGCTCTTTCACTTGGCACACCATGGTTTGGCCGCTCTCCGGACCCCCTCCTTCTGCTGGTTTTCCCCACCCACTATTCTGAAGCATCACATGCAAAAAACCCAAGATCTTTGGCCCCGGGATGCTGTTTTTTTTATTACAGTAAATCTATGTGACAAAGGAACACCAAACAAGCTTGAAATGATGTCTGACACCTCAAGCATTAACCAGGGGTGCTTCCAGATAGAGAGCTGTTTGGTCACAACAAATTATTATTTGTTTCTCTGTTGGCCAAATCCATACTGCTTGAGTTATGAGGATTAAAAAATTCTTAAATGGGGATGGGAATCCCACAAGAGCTGTTCATTAAAACTGAGGGTTTATGCACAGGTTATTCATTACAAAAACAAGGAATTCAAACACAGGCTGTTCATGCAGCTTGGATTCTAATTATGAAATGTATTGACTTGGGAGCAAACAAGGTGTTTACCATGATATGTGCAATTTAACTGTCAGTACAAAGCTGTGTAATGAGATTTACCTTGTCATTTGGATGATAAATAATTTTTCACCCTGTCTGTTAATTAGTTTGTCATGAAACTTAACATGAGATAAACAGAATTTTATCTGTCACTGTAAAATAATCAAAAAAGAGACTTTCGTGAGACATGAGCATACCAAGCACTGAACGGTGTCACTTTGTATCTTTTATCATATTATAATTGTTATAATTTATAATTGATCATCTTCCATATGCTATGTAACTTCTTTAGTGATAACTGAAAGTGTTTTACAAGTTACCATTGTCATGACCTAGGATGTGGAAATGTTTTTCCTGCAGTTTTATCATAACCTCAAACTACCTCTTACCACCACCTTTTTCCAAAAACAGCTTTCAGTTCTTCTCATGAAAGGATAAGTAGGTCAGCAGTCTGTTCAACCACAGGTGTAGCAGGTCCCACAATCCACATTTGGGTCAAGACCATGGTCTAAAAGTCCACTTTCGGTTCCTAGAAAACCCTTTCGTTGGATGATTACTGAAACAATTTTTTTATGTATGTTTAACCAGGTTACCATTTTTCCAGTATAAGGCAGTTTCCTGTGCTCTTGAAAGACTGTGAAGACTATACCACAAATAGAACCTAAGAACAGCTCAATGTCGGGGTGTTTTTTGTGTTTGTTGTTCTTTTTCAATGCAATTTTGGGGTTGTTTTTTGTGAACACTGCTCTCATTGAAGATTGCTCTCTTCAACTTAGAGAAGAAACTTGTGTCAGGGCAGCGGTGCTGCATTAAATTAGGACAGAACAGGTGATTTAGGGCATATCTTAAAATGAGTTGGTTGTGTAATTTGCCCCACAGTCTTGGTGTAGCAACAGAAAAAACCTGATAAGATTAAGACCTGAGCTTAAAACATCTGACTGGAAGACCGTAGTGCTCAATAGACAGACTGGAGGCTGAAGAAGTCACAAATATAGATTGACCTATAGCAAAAAAGCCTTTTAGAAACAAATGTATACAAACCCTTAAATTCACCTCTGTCTCTGATTGTCAGTAGTGCTTTGTCTACTTTCTCAGAACTGTTTTTTAGACCAGCTGCAGTTTGTAAAATTCAGGGTTTCTACAGTAATTACAACTCGAAGATAAAAGTCTGAATCTCCGTTCCACGTTCTTGAAAGTCACGAAAGTCTTTGAGTTTTGGTGAAGACCAGAATGAGAAAAAAAAGTTTATTGCTCAACTAAAACATTAGTTGAGGGTGATTATAACTAATTTGTTGAAGATCAGGATGATTAAACTATTATCATTCTTACAGGTAACAAAACTTGGCAATAAAAGCAGAGTGTATTGTTTGGTACTTTCTATGAATAGATCTGTAAAAATGTGCATCTGTTCTTCTTTCTTCATCAGGGTTCCTGATGACCCAGCAACTTGAGATCAGTGCCGGCTACGTGTTTCCGCTTGAGTGTAATTCATATGCATCTAAAGTGAGATGGAACGACCTGGACAGCCCTCCTGCAGGAATAGAGATTAGAAATAAAACACTGTGGTTCTTTCCTGCACAACCATCACACAGCGGAAACTACTCCTGTACTTGCTGGTATGAGAACTCCTCAAGCACAAAAACACTCATCCCGTCTGAGTCCTGGCTCTGGTTCACTGGGTGAATGACAGATTTAGAAAATTTGATTTAAACTTGCTGGTTATATTTAGCACTCAATTACTGCTGGAAGCTCATGCAGAACCTTAGAAAAAATAACACAAATAGTATTACTGGTGGATAGTATTACGTCCTGGGTTCAAATCAAGATTGGCATTTTCGATTAACCACACAAACATTATGATATTCTAAATCAGGGGTTACCAACCTTTCTGAAACTGAGAGCTACTTCTCGGGTACTGAGCCACACGAAGGGCTACCAGTTTCATTTACTAGTGCAGAGTTTACCTAAACTTCATGGATAATAAACAGGTTCTAAAGATATTGTTATTTTCAAATAGATATACATGCAAATGCGATTAAAAAAGAAGGGCAACAGGATAAAATTACATGTTCGACGTTGCTCACTGGTGTGTTGTGCTATATTTTGGACCAGTTCGCGGGCTACTCATGTGGTCCTTGGGTGCCCACGGGCACCCCGTTGGTGACCCCTGTTCTAAATCAAATATTTGCAACAAAGAATGCATTTGCAGGTGATGTAGTTACACCAGTGGCTCTAAAACTGGCTAGGGTCCAGATTTTACCAAATCCTTACTCAAAAACACTGAGTAAAGAAATATTATCCTTGATTTGTGAACCACTGAGTTTGATTTTAAATAGTTGTGAGATTGATTACATTAAAGCCAGGAATACACTGGATTCTTTTTCAGTCGCCTATTCACCTCCTGCTCAAACTGTATGAGTGAATCGCAGGGGATAGAAGTTTATAGCTCACGATCGACTCTAGTTACAAGTAGTGTTGATTTTGGCAGCCTGTTTTAATTTTAGTTTTAGTCCAGTCTTTGCGTCAAGCTGTCATTTGAGTTTTAATTAGTTTTTGTCACGTCCAGACTATTTTGACTCTATTCAAATTTTTGTTGATTAAAAGTCAGAGCATTTTAGTCTCATTTTAGTCAGAATGAATCAAAACTATTTTCATCTAGTTTTAGTCAATGAAATCTGACAAAATGACATTTTAGTCTAGTTTTTTTTTGTCTAGTTTTAGTCAACTAAAGTTGTGTTATTGTCTTTTTTTATTAATGCAATTCTATTTGACCCAGTCAAAATACTACCTAGTAGAATAGACAAAATCTAAAATTTCAGCCAAGCCTATTTCACATTTCAATCAAGGTTATCTGATGATATTACTTTTACCTCATAGACTCAATGATGATTTGTATTTATTACATTTATTACCAACCATGTTGGAACTTAGACATAAACACACAAAAATTAAATAAAATAAATGAAGATCATCAAATCTCTAAAAAGTGCAAATAAAATAAAAATGTGTGTGTGTGTTGCCATAAAACTCACATTTGAAAAAGTGGTAAAAGTCTTCACCTTCAGTGTGTGGGCCTGAACTCAGCTGAATACATTTTTTCATTCCTGAACACATATAGTCTACACAATCAAATCAGAACAAGGATCAGCCTTTTTGCATGAATATGGGAAAGGCTGCTTATCAAAATGCAGTGTGAGAGACTTTGTGTGTGTTTGACTCTATGTTTGTGTATAATTTCTCTATTCCTTGCACTTTGCGTCCCAAAATTTTGTCTACTCTAGATACATTTAGGTCTCATTAGAGCTTAGATCGGGTCCAAAAAATGAAACCCGACCCGACCCAAGCCAGTGTACGCTCTGTCCGATCCTGGCGCAGCCCAACACATTCACTGTCGTTTTAAATCATGGGCCGCTATAACAAACATTCTTAACTGTGGGTGCATTTGTAAACTGACACTTCAGGCGAGCCAAGCAACTCAAATGCTGGATCTCGAGCGTCCTTTACTATTTTCTTCCATCCCTATCATACAGGAAATAACGTCTTGTCTCCTTTTAGTCAACAAAAATAAACAGACATTTTAGCATAGTTTTTTTCTTGTAAACTACATTTAGTCTCATTTTTATTCGTCAACAAAACTATATTATATATATGACGTTTTTGTCATGTGAAAAATGTTCGTTGACAACGATATTTCAACACTATATACAAGAAACTCTTTTCTACCTCTGAATGCTGTTAATGACCCACAACATTTTGGTGTCGGATTTGTCTTTTGTTACTGTTACTTATATGTAAGTTATGTTTGCTTAGCTCCAGTTCAAAACTATAGAAGCAAGACTTATAATTTTGAAAAGTGTCCTTAATTGCATTCAGATATGTAGTGACAAACAATTAAATTTTAATTTCTATGATCGATATATCGATATATCATCTTTTTTTAACAAAAAAATGTATGTACATTAAGACTTATTGTAAGATGTATTTTTTTTACTTTTTCATGTATCTATTTATTTAGGTTTAGTAGCTTGTTGGTGATTAGCTCTCAGCCATATAGAGGGATTAGTCTCCCATTTAGAGCCTTTCATAACCCATCAATTTGTTTATGTCTTTCTTGTGTTTCTGTGTCCCCCGAACAGGTCCAACATAAGAGAAGGAGAATGGAATGTCACATACTCCATTTCTGTGTTGAACAAGACATGTTCCCCAGGGCCGATAGACTCTGTTGGCTTTCTAAGTGGAACTTCGCGATCTCTCTACTGTGAAGCTGACCACATCACGGAAGTCCGCCAGTTGTACCCTAATTCTCAAGTGACTTTGATGAAGGTATATCTTGCTGCTGGAATCCTAACAGATAGCATTTTTATTTGCTTTGATAAACAATCCATATTAATGGTTTGATTTATATACTTCTGAATTAACTTTTAGCATTATTTTAACTCACATTAGTGAAATTTAATGTCAACAAATATAAACAGGGTAAAACAGTCTAAATCAGTGTTTGTTTGCTGTCACTTGTGGGTGGAAACTATCCTGAAACTTCTCATGGGTTCCATGATCTTAGGTGTTATTTTACCATAGATCTTATTTTAAGACCTAAGATAAAATTAATTTGGTCATTTTTGTACTTTTTATTAAATTGGAATATATTTGATTCTACGCGACATAGGACATGACATCCAACACCTCAAACACCTGCACACTTGGGGAGCTTCCATATGAGGAGTTTTACTACATGATGAGGATTTACCATTCTGGCACAGATCTGTACTGCTTGTGTTCTAAGGGTTAATTCATGGTTTACAGTTGTGGCCCTTTTCATAGTCTTTTCTTTCTCTGTTCAGGACTGCAAGCCTCTTTCCTGTCTGAATTGTGAAAGATACCGATTTTCCAGTGTAAAACAGAGTGACCAAGGACATTATACCTGCTTAGTAAATTTCACCCACAATGGAATTTGGTACACTGCTGCCCACACCACGAAGGTGGAAGTTACTCATGGTAAGTTCACAAGTAAATTAAAAAAGTAAAACAAATGGCATGTATACACTTACGAGCCTCTTTATTAGGTAAAACCTATATGTTCATCATTCGCATCGGTGCACTTTGTAGTTTTAAAACCTGCAGATTCCCTAAATCTCAGTCAGATTGAGCTACTACCCAAAGTAAAGCAGGTGGTTTTGATGTTACTGTAGATCAGTATAGTGTGAATGAACAGAACAGTTTTGTAATCCTACTACTTCAGAAATACAAGGTTTGAACATGACTGCAAAGTATTAAAAATACATCCAGTGGTTTCTGTTGTTCTGCTTCATTTTTGTTGTTTATGCTTTAATAGTTTCAGATCCACAGAAGCCCAGACTGATTTATCCAAAACAGGAAGAATATTCTGTTCAAGTTGGTGAGTCCAGTTCTGTATCGACAGCCACAAACTGTGAAGTTGTCTGTAAACGAACCACCAGACTGTCTGTCGGAGGTCATTTTCTTCTGTTTGGTTCCAGTTTGGCCAGTCAGTTCATGCTTTTTTCTGCTTGTCTCTGCAGGTTCAAGACATGAGCTGAACTGCAGAGCATTTGTTGGGACTGATGAAGAAGATAAGGTGGACCGTAACATGCTTTACTGGCTTTGGCACAATAGCATTGTTGAAGACTCAGAACATTTTGTTTCTGACAGCTCGTGAGTATCACAATGTGTGTAGTACAAATAAGAAATGAATAAAGCTAAATACACAAGAGTTTGTGAGTGAGTGCTATAAAATAAATTACTGTGTAGGCCAGAGATCGTTATATTGGACAATACTGAATGCAGTAAAGAAAAGAGGCCTTACCGTGGATGAAAAAAGTATTTCAAACTTTTGTAAATACAGTTCAATTTGGAGCATTTCTATTAGAAGATACAGTGAACCCGTGCGGTTCAGACTTCTTGGCCTTATTGCCCGTTTACACGAAGACGCTTGCGAGTAAAAATGACTAAATATTTTATCGGAAGCGCCTTTCGTTTACACGGTGATGGCGTTTTTGGGGCTTGAAAACGCAAAAATCTCA
>JBBKCR010056710.1:0-10602 GCA_037577295.1 Ladigesia roloffi | reverse complement strand
TATTCACGCAACAGATCACTTACGGCGTTTGCGTAACCTACGCCAAAGAGCATACACAGGGGGCTCGAGACGGTCGTATTTCATAATTGTGACTCACACATGTGCATGCAACATTTAAACAGTGATTTGAAAATGGAAACAGGACACGTCAGCTATAACATATATCAATCTTTTTTTTTTTATATTTGATTTGTATACAAATAATCCTTAATATGTAAATACTAACTCCACAGCATAACAATACCGTATATATATAAACAACATTTTTGCATAGTATAAAGTATAATAAACTACACAATATGGATTAAAAACTCCCGTATGGTATCCTAAAACTACCACAGTTAGATGGCTGTGATATTTCAAATGTAATGCAATTTTTTGTAATAAGTCAGAGGTAAAAAAGAGGTAAATCACAGTCAACAAATGAAAGTGGAATAATAAAATCTATTTAAGCATGGAAATGTCTTCATATATACATTTTGCTAAGAACAGGGATAGATATGTGTGGAAACCAGCCGCTTACTATATTACATTATTTTAGCAGTCTAAGGAGAGGCTGTTACTGCTGCCTCGGGTGGGGTGGGTTAGGGGTCCCTTGTAATGGGCCTGACACCTGCAGAGCAGCACCTCTGGACAAAGAATGGAGGTGCTCCATCACTTCAGAAATGTAATCTCAGACATCGAAAAAGATTATTCTCCCCAGGAAAGCTTTTTAAAGTGGGCCCGAGGCTAAAGTGTTCCAGTGGTGAGAAATGTTCTGACCCTCCTGATTTTCCTGCTGAAAATTAGTTTTTTTGAGCATGGATTAACTGCAATGTCAATAGTGTTTTCCAATTAGAAATCCTGTTTAATTTAGGCTTAGGTGAAAATGCTCCATTTTGAAAGGAACATGAAATAATTCAGGCCCTGTAATGTTCAGCAGCTAATGTGGAGGGACAACAGTAGGAAAAGTACTTTCTCCGAAAGGCCAACAATTATATTTTTGTTCAGTGTTCTTCTCCCATGCATTAGTTGCTATGTGCAAGAAATAGAAGAGAATGAATCAAAAGAATAAAACACTCCTCATCCATCCTCACACCACAGCGAAGGGGTGTGACGGAGAGCTAATTATGCAGTAAACCACAAGTATAAACTATAAACGTCTTATTCTAAACAATCCTTCTGTCTTAAAGAGCGCAGATATTAGAATTTCTTCAATCTGACATGTTAGGTTGATATAAATTAAGCTGAAAGCTAGAACTGGAAGATTTTATTTATTAACAATGGGGTAAAGCATAATTGCCAAGTGGAGTAATTTTATTTATGAGCATTTTATTTATTAATTGTAGCTTAATTCCTCCCAGAGGCTGAGCAAGGTCAGTAACGAACATTTCAAAAATTAAAAGGACATCTTTATGTCTTGATTTAATAAACATCTATTTGAAAAATCTATGCACATTAATTCCAGAGAGCGAATCAATTCCCATCACAGCCCTCTACCATTCATTAGTTCTTTAACTTTAAAAGATCTTCTCCTTGCTCAGACTGCAGTCATATAATCCTCCACTGCTGTAGATACACTGTGTAAAAAGGCATAATATACTAGAATGTCACACTGGTGACATTGCACTTTGTGGGACAATTAGTGGGTGCAGCTGGACTTTAAGTGCTCACGCTCTGGTTTAGTGCTGAGTCTGGTATAAGCAGAAAAACATCACTATCCCCACCCCCAATATTAACCAACCTTTGAAAAGTGTATAGAAAAAGTATACTGTTGATTTAAATCATTTGCTCATTTGCTTTTGGGTGATAAACTCATATAATTACTATTTTCATGGCAGAAACGAATGAGAAATTCATACCTTTCATAAATGTTTACTCTTTGTTATTAAACCCCTTATTTGGGATTTTTTAATCAAACGCTATTTTTATGAAGACAGTTATGTCACCAACAACAAGTAATGAGTTTGTAAAGTTAAGCAGAGCTACTACATGAGCAGCATATAACGCTATAGTAACTGACAGGGGGTTAACGTAAGCTTTTTCTATTGAGGAACCTATAGGATTTCTCAGTTTAGCATTTTCCTCGAAAAGAGCTGAGGTATGTTCTTATTGGAAATCCCCTCGTTTTTTCAGGCTTACATTATCTGGCTTATGGAAATGATATGGAAATACAGCGTTCTGATGAATTGGCATTATTTAATTAATAGGGAATTTAAACTTTTTGAAGTATCTTCCTTCCATGCTTATATCCAAGGATATGACATCATTCATTAAAAAAAGCAACAATCTCATTAAACCAAAGCGCATTAAAGAACAGAGTACACAAGAACAATAAGGAGAGTGAGAAGCATAATGAATAATGAGAGAAAAGCTTTAAGAGAAGCGATGTGAAATATAAAATAAAGATTCCTAAATGGTTATTGGCTTAGTACAATAGCATCTTTACCCTATTTGGAGGCTTTTAAACTTCACATTTTTGAAAGGACCATCTATTAATTTAATTTTTAATACTTATGCTTTGGCAATTACAAGTGTGTGGGGTGTAGAGGCTCAGTTAATGAAGTGTTACCAAATATAGGGCTTTATATGATCACAGCAGTAGTTTGAATTGGTAAACCAGTGTAACTGATAAAGAAGTATAGTATACTGGCAATGAGGGCAAATTCATACATATGGCATCACAACCTCGCATGTCAGGTTGTTGATCCGAAAGATGATGCAAGGGATCCAGTTTTCTGTTTCTGTTTCGCACTAGCTGACTTTGACAAGGCCCACCTTGCGGCTCTGTGTTGCAAGTCTATTGTCCAGGAGCTGTCAGGTAAAGCACAGGAGTCTTTGTTTGAACTCGTCAGACAGCAGCATTAAAGCATGATGTCAATCAGGATTATTTTTTTCCCCATTGTTTTCTGTCGAAGGAAACTTTAGAGTTGCTTTCTGAGCGGTGGCATCTTAACTACGTTCATTTCTGAAAGTTCGCAAATGTCGAATGCTCCCAATATCCAGATTTAGAATGATCCGAATGGGCACTTCCTCGCTTTGCTTTCCTCAGTCGGACGCACTGCATGTTCCATCACCTCACCGTATTTGATACACTGTATTTGTTTGTTTCTGTTATTTATTTATTTTCTTTTTGACCATTTCAACAACAGATTAAGTGTGAGGAGACTTAGATGCAATTGGTTTGCCGAACCATGAAATTCTCCAAGATAAAATACTTTAGGTTAACCATTATTTGCTTATTTATTTATTTCTTTAGGAACTTTAATTAAAAGATATGATCTCTCTCCTCAGCCCTTATAAACTTTTACTGCACTATGTCAGCAGGTTATCTCCTTTGGCAGCCACTGAGTGGCCACGCCAGTGTGCAGAGCTCTTACCACAGAAAGCCTTTGCATGTCTCTTTCAGGCTGTGGACCATGAAGAGCATCTCTCTCCTCCTGCTCTGTGTCGTGCGGGGTCATTTATAATGGATCGCAGCAGTATTTAGCAGGGACGGCAAAGAAAAATCAATGCTTCAGTACTGTGGTACTGAAAATAAAAAAAAGGATGTTCATACTCCTAAAAATGATGACATTTTCACTTTCACTCATAGCTATTTATGAAAATGCAAAATAATAACGTTTTAATTCAGTGCAAGTAGTAGATTACATATAAAGCTCTCATTAATTATTTATTTAAATGCTTCTCTCAGTTCAAAAACCATCAAAATGTCTTCCTACCCAGTTCTCTGTATGGCAATGATACGCTATGTGGACAAAAGTATTGGGCTTGTCTCCCCTTTGCAGTTAGAACAGCTTCCACTCTGCCTAGAGGGCTTTTAGAGTGTGTCTGTGGGAATTCCTGTCCATTAATTGATGCATTTATGAGGTCAAGCACTAATGTTAGATGAGAAGGCCTGGCTTTCAATCTCCATTCCTGTTCATCCCAGAGGTGATAGAGTGCGTTGAGGTCAGGACTCTGTGTGGGCTAGTCAGGTTCTGCCACACTGACCTCATCCCACCATGTGTTTATGACCCTTGCTTTATGCTCTGAGGGCACAGTCATGTTGAATTTGGTCTTTGCCAAACTGTGTCCACAAATGTTTTCCAACTGTCTTGGTAAGCTGCAGCACTACGATTCCCATTTAAAATAAGGGGAAACCTGAATTCATTAATTAAAATGTATGTCCCAGTACTTTAGTCCACATAATGTATATCCAACCTGATTCATTAATTTCGTTAATTGTGTAAGTGTGAGAAGAATTTGAGATTTGATTCCCATTCACGCACAAAAGCCACAGTTACACAAGAAAACTGCAGCTATGCTAGCAAGACTAGCTAAATATGGGATAATCTTTACTTGTGGGATGAAGTTTGTTTAAGAATAAGTAAGATAGTAGGAGCTTTATTAGAGGTAAACAGAAGAAGCTTTCTTTTGACTTTCATGGAGGATAAAATCAAATACCACAAACTCACAGTACTGTGGCTTTAAGTATCACTATGGTGGGGCCCATCTGTATGGTATTGAATAGGTCAGTATACTGATGAAATTCTGCTTCAGACTGACCAGCAGTTTTAATCCATTTCAGCTCATTTTCTGGCCCTTGCAATTCAATTGGGTGCCATTTAAAGACAACTCAATGCTCATGATGTTAGATCAATCATTACAAAATTTGCCACAAACAATGCGCTTCGGCCTCCGGCCCTAAAGAGCCTAATCTGTGCACAGTCATAATTGTGTCTCAGAGGAAGAGTGAGCGAAGGGAAGATGCACATTTGCATGAGTTTCAGTTCGATACCTGGAAGAAAGCCAAGCTCCATCACACAAACAAGGTTAGAGGAAGGACTTATGTCTCAGATACTCAGTAATTGCCTTTGCAATCAATGATTAGTGATCAAGACGAAAAATATTGATCATCTGTTGATTAATGGCTTCCCATTTTTGTACTTTCTTTAATTTGCCATTCATAATGCTGCATCAATCTTGGCTGTGCTTATAGGTACCGCTGTCAGTAGTATTAATGAATATTACAGGTAAATCTCATTATAATCTTTATTCTTTATTCGGCTGCTGTTCTGAGGCCACCAAACAGATCTGACATTTCCTGGTTTCCTGGGTGGTCAGTGATTACAGATTGCATGAGGAAGACCAGGTTTAAATAATTAGTGGTGCTGTTTGGGAAATGAGGCATTCTATATCAGTACATTACTCTCATTAATAAGCAGCCAGGAACACAATACTGTGAAATACTTGATAAATCAGCCATGATATTATTGCAGTTTTGCCTATTATCTTATAATAAGAAATAGAACCCAAATTATCCGGCACATATTCGCTTCCAAATTTGTTATATCAGTCTTTTTCAGAGTCCTTCAGTAAACTATTTCATCTTTGAGGGTGTGTGTATGGATCACTGCTTTCCTTTTGTTGCTTGGCCTTTTTGAAAGGTCCCTCATCAAAATAACCACAGAACATTACACCCCTGTTAATATAATGTAATATATACTACTTTGATACAATCATGACATTTCTCATTACTAAAACCCCTTTTAGTATAAAGTTAGTGTTACTTTGAGCTACGTTATTGTAGCAAGTTCCAGGTGTATTTTTAAGTTTTCTTCCTCTCCAATCTAAGGTCTGGTTTACAGATTCTATAGAGTAAACAAGCCAAAGCAGTACAGGTTTGGTTTGTTAACACAGCCCGTGATAAATATGCTATGGGGATTTTTAAAACAGTACAGCAAGGACACTCATCACAAATCTGCTGTACAACAGAGGGGATTCAACCAACAACACATACTCTGAATATTTTGTAGATGTAACTAAGCCTGCAGTTGTTTGCTGGGGTTCGGGCCAATTGCTTGACATCTTATTATGTTTTTCATCTTTGATTTTATTTCTGACATTTCAGTTGCCCTTTATGGAGCAACTGTCAAGCCATATTGGGAGACTCTAAGCTGCTGCTCTCTGCTGTTTTCTGCCATACCATGATTTCATTGAACTACAGAGGTATCTGCATTTGGATATTAATATGCTGTTTTCCTCCAAAATGTCTTGACTGGGGTAATAACACTCCAGGCGAATGCTGTGCTGATAGTGATGTTGGAGAGGCAGCACCAAACGCTATAATCAGATTTATTCACCCGGCATTCAGCAATTTTATCCTTTCACTATGCAATTTGATATTGGTGACACACCAGCAGTACTGACTTAATTAAGTGCATTAGAGCTTTATTGACAGGCAGAGAGCATGATGCATGGGAGACTTTGAAAAGGTAATTAACTTTAGGTGTTATTAAAAAGGGGGGAAAAAGAAACTCATACTCTGGAGAAATATGTTGTAGGCAGACTTGACATTTCATTGCAAATAGCAGTGCAGCTCCTCAGAAACATTATCACCAAGAGATCATGCCTTATTCTTCTGTTTAAGGCTACACTAGACTTTTATAGGTAATAGGGTGCAGCCAGCACCTGCACTAAACTCGAAATCCCAGTTAAAGTCTTGTCCTCATGTAGGGGAACACTGATCTGAGCAACATTCACCATCCTCCTTTACAGAAACCCCTTCCATGTTGCTGGAGTACAAACTGTGTACCACTGTTTGACGCACAGTTTTGATTATCCATCATCTAGCACAACAATGGTCAGTTTCAGACCACAGAGGTGCTGCCGACTGCATATTTCATGCGGTGAACCACCAGTGACATTGTTAAAACCCCCAGCAACACCACAGTTCTTGACACACTTGCTGACACACAGCTCCACTCACAGCACCCTGCCACTACCATGTCAGGGTGACTGCTGTTCTAAGGCTTTTAACCTCCCATCACTGCAGATATCATATTAAAAAAAAAAAAAACAAGCCAGTTTTATCTCCAAGAAAACATCATTCACCCTCAGAAACGTCTTCCACCTTTGCTGGAGTACAGCTAGAGACTGTATATCTTTGTTTGAAGAACATTCTTTCTGTGTTAGTTTCTATTGGTCTTATCATGATGCAAAAAGCATCAGGACACTAGCATTTTAAATTAAGTTTTAAAAAAGCGAAAATTGAGATACAAGGTATTGTTAAAACAGCAAAAACAAAGTGGGCATAGGAGGTAGACAAATATTATAAAGTGGCTAGTGAGTACAATGTGTGTGTGTCTGATAAATTGGACAGTGTTTGTACACTGATGAGCCACTTCTTCATGTACTTACCCTGTATCTGCTTGTTTTTTTACCCGCTCCGCTTACTGTAGGTGCACTTTGTAGCCTTCAATTATAGGCTGAGGTCCACATGTTTCTCCGCATCGTTTGTTAGCCCCTACCACTTTCATCGATACCCAGGACTGCAAAAGCACTGCAGGATGACACAAACAGTGTTCAACTAGAGGACGAACATGCACCTTGCAGATTCAGTAGAACCACCATCGATATCTTTATGTTCACTTGGTGGAACACCAGTTACAATGTATATAATAATGTGGATGTTAAGTGGGCACAGATCCAGCAGCACTGCTGTGTGGTGTACTCTGTGCACAATCCTACAAAAAAAACATGTGCTGAGAATGACTAAATAACATTCACTCAGTGACAGCCCTGCGCTGGTCATGACTATTGATGAATGGGGTAAAGGATGCTAATAGATGATGCAGAGAACCAAATGTACTACAATCTGTAATTGTAAGTGCATTTTTCAAGGGTTGTGTTAGGCCCTTCCCTGGAAGTAAAAGAGTCTAGGCCAAACACTAAAATGTGTGTCCCAATACATTTGTCCAGTATTTCAGCATACCAAGACATTTTGGATAATGCCATCCATCCAACTTCCAACTTCCTTAAATAAGGCCCTTTTCTATTCCAGCATGACTGTGTCACAGTGCAAAGTAATGTCCATAAAGTTGTGGCTGGATGAGTTCGGTGTGGAAGAACTTGACTGGCCCAAATAGAGTCCTGACCTCAACCCCATCCAACACCTTTGGGATGAACTGGAACAGAAATTGAGAGTCTGGTCTTCTCATCCAACATCAGAGCCTGACCTCATAAACGCTCTACAGAATGAATGGGCACAAATTCCCACAGGAATTCTACAATATTGTGCAAAGCCTTCCAAGACAGTGGAAACTATTATAGCTGCAACTCCATACTAAGGTCTAGGCATTCAAATGCAAAATCGAAGTCCCTATTGGTGTATTAGTCTTTTGTCCCAATACATTTGCTCAAGTATGGCAAATGAAGCTTATAAAACAGATGCTTAGTGTAGACAGTGACGTATTGTTGTATACGTGCACGCTGAAAGCTTAGTAATATCCCTCAGTGCGCTTCAGCAAGTGTTTGAGCAAAGAAAATGAAAAAGGAGTTAAACTGGACACAATTAAACTGTTGATAATACGTAATGGTTGCCAATGCTTTTCGCAGCTAAGAGGTCTTGGCCACATCTTGCACACGTCTGGAGCTTCAATGTGAGAAATTTCCTCATACTGCCTCGCATTCTGAGGCAGTGGATTGAGGGCCAAGGCGCATCCAAACATACTGATGGCAAGAGCTCTCCCTTTCTCTGTGCTGTGACTCATCCTTTCTATACTCAGCCTGCTGTGTATGGCCCAAGTAAGGCTTGTAGGTTCTTTTGAAAATCTCTTTCAGCTGCTGAAAATGAAGGGAAGGAACAACAGGCTGGATCTGAGAAGGCACTGCCTTTTGATACTCCTTCACTTTCAGAGCCAGGATTTCTTTTTCACTTTCCTAAACAAGTAGGCAGTATTAGTCTCACAGATGCTTCTGGACTGCGTGGTGGTATAGTTATATAATCACATAGTTACTGTATCTCATTCAATTTATTCACTACAACACCACTATTTCAATAAAAAAACATTTATTCATTTTTATTAATTTTTTTTTCATGTATGTAACATTCTCAAGCTTAAATCTTAAAGGAACCTTGAAAATCTTCAATATAACGTTTCATAGTACAGAGGACTTCATTCACCACCTACTAACAACCTCGAAGAAAACTTGAGGTGGCAAACAAAGTCAGTGAAAGAGTCCAGATAAAATGAATTACAAGCAAATATAGACTTTTAATTCCATTCAGTGTGTAGAGGGTTGGAGGGGAGGGGTATTACAGGATGGTGTAATGGTGGCTTAGTTTATAGAAATGACAACCTGGCGTATAAGGAGCCTTGAGCAGAAGATTATCCTGGCCTTGGTTTGAACAGAATCTGTCATTACGGGTATAATTTAAGTAGAAGTCTTTATGCAAAACAGTTTGACACAGACAGGTACAGGTAAGTGTGTGATTTAGCTCAGGATTTCAGTGTCGGCGAAAGAGCGGATTTCATTTATTATCCATTGTTGAGGGAACTGCTCATAAAAAGACAAATCCTTCAGGTTTTTAGACATTATCCGTGGCATTTCTATTCAGAGATCAGCTACGTTTGTAGTGAAAACACCACTCGTGCAAGGATATCCACTAATTGCCTTCCCTGCTACACTCCCTTTCAAATCAGAAAAAGTGGAGAAGAAATGATGACAGTGAAAGCTGCTTGGGGCAGGTGCTCTGTTTTTTTATGTCTCTATGAATCATGTCAGTGAGTGCAGGATAATAAGAAAAGCAATGCTAAAAATGATGATGTAATGAAATGGGGTTTAACACAAACTGCTTTGAAGAGCAAAAGGCGGCACCTGCAGGTGATGCGCAGCAGCCGTGTGATGTGACGCCAGTTGAGCTGTTGACTTTGCAGCGGGCGTCAGCAGCACTGGTGACGAAAAAAGAAAGTATCTCTGATCCACCTGCATGGGCTGTGCACAATTCGCGCACCCCCACCCTCCGCCCCCAGCTATAGCATTTGAGAGAATAGAAACCAAAGGTAGAGCTGAATAATAATGAGCATACACACAGGAGGGCGATCATGCTTGTGCTGCAGGAGAGAGGACCAGTGGCAAATTCTTGGGAGAATAAAGAGTGTAGTGAATAAAACGTATTAATTTAATCGATTTACATTGAAAACACTGTATCTCTAAAAGGCACTCGCTGTCTAAAACAGTAACAATCCCAAACCTGATTAACATGATCCGATATTTTTCTTCAATTTTTTTCCACAGGTTCACTTATTATAACACTATTATTAGATAATTTTTTTAAGTCGAAAATAAAAAGCCATTATTTATTTTTTCGTTGTCCCACAGACTGTTCTTTGGAATTTGATGTGTCACTATTCATGCTTTCTATATGCTCAGTTTTGTCTTTCCCTTACATTCAATTAAATGTCAGTGAAACACAAATGAACTTCAAATAAGATGCGCTAACTGGACTGAGGGGCAGTAAGAGAGAAATAATGAGTTGATTTCTTAGCATTTTTGTTTGCAAAATGGTTGAAACAGATTGAAATGAGCTGAGACAGAGAAAGTCCCTATCCCTAACCCTAACAGTCACCAGTTACCATGGATACTGGCAATATTATACACCGCACATCAAAACGCATAGGATATTGAAGTGTTAATAAAGTGTGTGATCATTGTACGTTTTTAAATTACATTGTTGTTAGTGATGGCTGCACAAAAAGCCGAGATTGGCATGGCAGCCCTGTACTTGTCACGGCTCATTGCCGCAGGTAAGGAGAAGGGGGAGACGCTTCAGCAGTTAAAGAAAGATTTTAATAATAA
>JBBKCR010056671.1:0-10603 GCA_037577295.1 Ladigesia roloffi | reverse complement strand
TCAATGGCAGAGCAGTGAGGATGTTCCAACTTCCTGTTTATATAGTGTGACACGCTCGTACCCTATGACCTTGACGCATCACGTGGTCTGCATGTGACAAGCACATGATGTTTCCAACCAAAACAGCCTGTTTAATTGGAAAGGAATGTGGATAGGCTGGAAATCTGTACAAACTAATCATAACTGATTTGGGGTTCAACAGTCCACACAAATTCAAACAAAAATTAAACTCCAATCAAATTACATCCAATTAATTAAGTATGTTTTTTTCTGCAAAATGCAGGGCACTATTTAAACATGTTTAAAGAATATGTATAAATAGTTTCATTACATTTGCTCAGGGCAATTTTTATGTTATTTTTTGTTTTATGTTTTATTTTATGTTTTTTATTTATTTTTAAGCATTTAACATGAATGGGAGGAAGGCAAAACAAACATGGTCGAGGTAAAAACAACATTCTCTTCAACAGTCTCAGCACTATTGTTACGGGCTGCGGCACGAGCCTTAGCCCGTAAGCTACCTCGGGTGAGGGGAAGGGAAGCAGGTCCAAGCAGGTGCTCCATTTCAGGGTTTTTATTTAAACAGAAAAACAAGACACGAACTCAAACGGGTACAAGGACCCAAAACAGAACTGAAGCTACTCACACAGATAACTAGAACACAGGGGGATGAGGCGATGGTCACATGTTGGGCTGCACACAGAATCAGACTTATATACTTAAACAAACGAGGAACAGGTGCAGCCACAACACGTGACCAGCCGATTAACCAAGATACGCTTCAAAATAGAAGGCTTCATAAAACAAGCAGACAGAAAAATCAGACAGACAGAAAAATCAGACAGAAAACCCCACGACCGACACAACTATTATCACAACATGAATGACTGCCTGTCAGTTTATTACTATAATATTACTATATTAACACTTAAAACAAGCAAACGATTAATTCATTATATGGATGGTTGACATCCATATAATGATTGCTGTGAATAAAGGTGCTGTTTACATATTATTGACTTTAACTGTTATTAATATAGAAATTGTTTGTGTAAATTTTGTGTTATACATATACAACAGATTATAAACAGATTATATACAGTTTTGTGTTATACATATACAACAGATTATATTATATGGTAAAGCATAAAATATACACATAGATAATTACAGTAACATGTACACATATACATGCAAAATGAAAGACATCTGAAAATAAACAAGTAAACAAGAATTTCACCATATATTTTGAGACATTTACATCAAAATACACATTTTGATGTAACTCTGTTCATCCCTGATTACGAACTTCTTCACCTTCACAGTGCTTGTTGTTGCCAGAAACATTTGATAACGCACAGAAGTACATGGGCAGCAGCAGTTCCATCATTTCGAATGGTTTTGTTTGTACATAAGGGAGCATAAATGAGCTTGGACAGAAATAAGAGTGGCGCATTAGCAGGGCTGAACTATGCTCTATGCAGAGAAGGTGTACTAATTTTGTTCAGAATTGTATCTGTAACTTAACCTTAAGCACCGTTTGCATGCAATAAGTTTTAATAGTAATAAGAAATAAAATCTCCCAATCGAATCTACGAGCCAGCGTATATCGCGATAAGAAATTTATATTTTAATCTTTGGTTGTTAAGTGAAGGGGGGTCATAAGGGGCCTCCCCTGGCCCCCATGTAGAACCGCCTATGTTTAGATCTGTCTTTAAAATGACTTGATTGGTTAGGAAGTATTCTAGGCACTCTTTTTTTATTGCTTAAAAATGGTAATAGAATGGTAATTTCACTGACTTACATGTCTAACAGAGTTGTTTCAGTGTCCAGATATATTGTTGGAAGAGAATCTGAGAGTCTGTTGTCCATAAACATCAGGATCAAAAGTGATAATCTCCGCTGGAGCTTTAGGCAGCATGTCCCAGTTTGGGGAAGGGAGCCGGGATAAGTCGATTTCTTGCAGAGATCAGTCCAGCAGGTGTACAGCAGTTCCTCTCAGAGAAAACAGAGGAGGGATATCTGTTTTCATTTACAGAACATTGTTAATATCTATGAGGAGTGCAAGTTTCCAACATATCGAGCTCAGGGGCGTTTCAAGCTTTCCAAAAGTGTGTGTGTGTGTGTGGGGGGGGGGGATCCCGAGTTAGGGATGCCAAGTTATAAATACAATTTAAACTAACAAAAGTGGGGGAGATTGAATCACATTTTAGTAAAAGTGGGGGTGTTGAATATACACACACACTACTCATGACCATGGTTAATTTTACTGGGGGTACTGGGAGGTCCTGTACCCCCCGATCAAGCCCCAGACACCCCCCTGTGGCGTAAATTCGTATTGAGGCGGTAGCGGACAATAAAGGTAATAGAAGTGTTATAAAGGCAGAACCCTTATGGAGGGGTAATGGAGGGGTATTTCACACTCTGCTCCTGACATACATAACATATTCAGGAACTCACATTGTAACATAAACTATCATGGTAAAGGAAACATGGCATCCTGTTTCCCTCCCATCACCTGACTGAATACATCTAATACGAACAGAAACGAATGGGGAAACTCAATGGGGAAATGGCAAATTTGCTAATAGCTGCAGTTTAAATCCCCGACCACTTTGTACCTTATTTTCGTGAGGCCTCGGACCAAAGCGAGGAATAGAAAACTCAATCTCTATGAAGAGAAGCATACTCTTAAGTGTCTACGCCACCTAGAGAAGCCTAATTTGTCTCCAAATAGGCATGGCCTCATGGGGCACTGAGTCATGACAGTGAAAAATAGCAGGAAATGAGTTTTAGACCAGCAAAACTGAACTGCCGCAACACCTGACACTTCCTTTCATGACTTCTCTTGAAAGAGACTCTTACAAAAGCCTTTGGCTTCGAGTGGCAAAGCTAATATGAGGGACATGGCAGGGGTGGGGGGGGGCACGTGGTGTTTGTCGTGGTCATGGAGGGTCACTGAGTTTCGTGTGCACACACAGATCAGATTCACCTTATTAAGAGGTTTGTAATTATCTGAGTGTTTTGTTATGAAGGGAAAGCACATAGGGTGCACAGACCCTACTGGACTAGATGTCAAGGGCTTTTAAAAAGCCTTCACTATGATTTATTTTCCTTTTTTAAGGCTGGTTTTAAAGAAAAGTTTCAATGGACCTGGTAATAGCTGGTTATTGAACATCCCTGACACATTTAGCTCTGATTACTCTACTGCATTAATACAACAGTCTTACAAAAAATTCTTATTATAAATTTTAAGTTTATGGCACTTTTAAAAATTAAGAGTTGGGTGTTTTGGCCGTTGTATTTAGGAACTACACGGATGAACTCCGTTTGGAATACGCAGTAAAAGTAAAAGCAGAATACGCAGTAATGTATAGTGTGAGTGAGGGTGTTGGCATCCCCCAGTATGTTTTCTTACGAAGTTCTGGACCGTTAAAACCATATGAATGGATCTGTGTCATAACTTGCGAAACCACTGTACTTGACTTAGAAACGTTTACGCCAAATGCACTACCGAACCTAACCCTCCCCATTTCCCCAGCTTGGGACCGGCATGAAGAAATCCACTGGGCTGTGCACCTCCAGGGGCTGAAGCAACTTAAATCTACAAAATAAGTATTAAAATACATATAAGATTTAAAGACTTTATGAAATAAGCTAATTCAGCTAAAATAGCTACGTTTTGGAAAATAAGGTTTATTCTTATGAAAGAAGAAATTCAGATGCAAGGTACAAGGTTTTTAGTTTATGTTTTTATAATCAGTGTTGTTAATTTTTGCGATTGATGTTATTTTATTTAAGAATATCTTGCCAAGTCTATTTTCTTACCCCATTATCAGAATTTTGCTTTTTTTCATGTTTTCTCTGGCTTTTGGTGTTTTTTTGCAGGTTGAGTAGGATCGCTCTGCCTCTCCCTTCATAACTCAGTGCAGTGCCCACCAGTGTAAGCTAATTTATCTTACATATTTTACCTTTAAATTGTATTGCTCTTTTTTAAAGCTGTTTTATATTTAATTGTTTCAGAAATGTTCAGATTTGTATTTAATTTTAATTATTGCTTATTTTTATAAAAGGAGTGGTTGAAGATACATTTCACTGTGTGTTGAGACATCTAGGCAAGTTAACCTTATTCTCCAAGAATGCTGTGCTGTTCAGTGATGTTATATTATGGACAGTTTAAAAGAAACAGAGGCTGGTATTGTATCTGGGAGCCGGAATACTGTGTGTCAGAATCCGGTTCTGATGTGCTCATATTTTTAGACTAGGGTTCTAACTCGTTAAATACACTCATTTAACTCATCTGCTAATTAGGAAGACTGGCATGATGTGAATTCGGAGCGCTAGATCATCTCCACAGAGCTGCGAGTCCAGAGGGAACGCAGTCTGAAGGAGGTATGCGCTAGTCTACCCAGTAGGAAGACTGTGGTTGGGCTGTAATTAAATGAGGGTCTTTTCCATGTAAAACACAGGCGAGAATATTTCATATCGGAATTAAACACTGCAGACGCAGCGCCAAATTGCCCACCTCAAGTTCCACAAATCTAATTAACATTTCATAGTGTACTATGCTAATATTAGCTTAGGAGAGTAATGATCTGTGTTCAAAATGCCTTTCAGGGGTCAGGGTGAGACGGCACTGTTCCTCTTATTCATTTACTCACATATCCTTCCACTGCGAGTAGCCAAGCATAGTGCCATGGGTTAGCCAGTGTGATTTGCTGGGTGCAGGCAGAGGAAGGCAGAAGCTTTTGAAGGCGAACTGAAGATGTTTGCCTGGGCTAGTGTTAGACTGTCAGTAGGATTCGGATGACTGCAGGGTGGAAGAGAACTTTTGGAACATGCAGGAAGGTGCTGGAAAAAGATGTATGTTGGGTCAAAATGTTTTATTCCAACACCGTGGGCTGGCACCCCGCCAGGGTGAGTCCCTGCCTTGTGCCCGTAGACCCGGGATAGGCTCTGGGTATCCGCCACCCTGGTAAGGATTAAGCAGGTTCGGTGAGTGAGTGGGTGAGTGAATGAGTTAATTAATTAATTAATTAATTATTAATTAATGTTTTGTTCCAATCCAAGCATTTGCTAGAACCGTGTGTCTATTTGAAAATACCAACCTGATGACAAACTGCTTTTCTGTTTACCCTAATGTACTGTACACACACAGTTCTAAAACCTTAGTTAAAAGTTCTAATAATCTGCATTGTTTTCAGGTTATGAATAGAAACAGAATAGATTCAATGTGTTTTCCGATCCCTCTTTACTGGGGGTATTTTGCTTCACTAAACTGTCAGAAAGTCATTGTAATGTACTAAAGTAAACATTTTGAAGATTTGTCCTCAAGCACTGCTCAGGTTCATTTCGAATAGATATTTTTTATTCCTTACAATCCATTTAAAAGGGCGGCATGGTGGTGCAGGTGTTAGCGCTGTTGCCTCACAGCAAGAAGGTGCTGGGTTCGACTCACAGGTTGGGCACAGGGTGTTTCTGTGTGGAGTTTGCATGTTCTCCCTGTGACCACGTGGTTTTCCTCCAGGAGCTCTGGTTTCCTCCCACCAACATAAACATGCATTATTGGGGGATAGGTTGATTGTGCATGGTAAATTGCCCCTAGGTGTGACTGTGAGTGTGTGGCCCTGCCTTCGTCTGTAGCAGCTGGGACAGGTATTACGTTTAGACATGTGAAGTGTATTGTTATTCTCTGGCATTTACTGTTTTGATTTTTTAAATAATTGTATATGAGAGTAAAATATGTTTAAACATGAATCATTTTTGTATATGTTACGGAATACCTCTAGCTCCACTCTTTTACTTTTAGACTTGTTTCAGTGATAGATTTCTTATAAAATTGACTAATACATTTAATATTTTAATTAATTTTATGAAGGATTTTAAACAGCTTGGTTCATTTTACTGTAGGTGACCTGTGGTTCTGGTGTGTATGGACAGTTTTGCATGCTGTCACTTTTAATTCTTTGACCAGAATAATGCGGCTAAAAACAACCAGAAGTCAGCAACCACCATTTAGCATCATGTAATGTGTATAAGCTATTAACTGGGTATTAGGCCTCATTCATTGTTGATTGTGCTGCTTTACGCATCTCTGGAGTGAATCCGAGTCTCTGTGTAGAAACACGGCGAGGATGAAAATGTTTTTCAGTCTTTCTGATTATCACTGTCTCAGTGTAATGCATGAAGCTGTAATACATAAGAGTGTGTGTTCTCAATTACCCTCACCTGATGAAATGGTGCGAAATGTTTCAAAGAGATGTTGCAAGTACAAAGGCTTCACATTTGCCATTAATGGAGGTCTCACATGTCATTTAAAAAAAGATTAATAAAATTGATCACAGACAAAAACGAAGCTGGTGAATCTTTCTCCTGTATGATCTGAAGAGACTCTCTTTTAAATCACACCGGCAAACCTGTCCTACCTGTGTTCCAACTGTCATAACTGCAAAACTTCTTCTGAAACTTGGTTCCACTGAGGGTGTCTTCAACATCTTCTGGAGCAGCTCAGGACTGTGTCCTTTAGAGTCTTGGTTCCTCTAAATCAGGGGTCTCCAACACGTCGCTCGCGAGCTACCAGTAGCTTGCAACCCCTCTCCAAGTAGCTCGCTGAGGGATTAACGAATCTACATACATTTTTAAAACGTGACCAGTCAAATTTTATTCGTCACTTACTAATTTGCATGTATAGCCAACCATATCCGCCCCCTTCTTACACTAAATCATTATTTGCACATTAGTTGTCAGTGTTGGGAGTTACGCGTTACAAAATAACTAGTTACTGTTAATTAGTAACTTGCTGTTTATTATTACCGAACTGGTCACTGTCGGCTGTAACCACGCTGCAGTAAAACAGAAAAACAGAAAAGTAACAGACCAACTAGCGAGATGCACTCGAGTTTATCTCACCGCCTCTCAAAACACACACACACACACACACACACACTTCTCTCGCACTCGCTCTCCCCTTCTCAGACACACGAACGCATGCTTTCATTACGTCACACACAGTCTCCGCCCCAAAAGGCGCTTCCCCTCTCTAAAACGTTTTTAAAAATGAACACTAAACAACCAAAATCACTGCGAGATCAGCAGAGGAGAAATTGTTTCACTTCTTGTAGTCAGACAGAGCAGAGAGATCCTGAACCTGCAACTGATCGAACAGCAGTTAGTCCTGTTTTTAACCACGAGCCGCTCAGTCAGATACCTCATCACCTTCCACTGGCTGTGTAAGGAGCTTGTTGAGGCAAAAGCTATATTTGCATTGCTAGTTCCATATTTCCAGTTATTTTGGTCAGAGCAACTTAAAAGTAATGCAATAGTAGTGTAATGCCTTACATTTTATATACAGTAATATTGTAATGTAACAAATTACGTTGAAATGACGGCAACAAGTAATAAATAATGCATTACAGTTTCGAAGTAACTTGCCTAACACTGTAAGTTGTCAATAAAACAGTTGTCAAGGTTGATGAGTCAAAGGTGATGATTTAGATTCGGATTCGGATTCAGATTCAGATTCAGATGATGGGAGATGGGCAGGAATCATGACCGCGGCAGATCGGCATACAAATAAGAGGCTGAAAACGTATTTTCATGATACAAAAAGGAGTAGCTCTCTGACATTTTCATTTAGTAAAAGTAGATGTCAGAGGTAAAAAGGTTGGAGACTCCTGCTCTAAATGTTTCTTCCACATCTTCATAAGGACTTTCTCCTTTTCAGTCTTTGTTTTTCTCAGTGTTCCTCATGCTATTAGAGTGTTATTGCTTTTTAGTATTGATTCCTTTTTATTGATTATTCCTCCTTTTTAAAGAATATATCCATTTGAGTTGTGGTTACGGTTTCTTCATGTGAGACTTGGTTCCTGTCTGTGTTTCTTCATGTGAGACTTGGTTCCTCTCAGTGTTTCTCCATGTGAGATTTGGTTCCTGTCAGTGTTTCTCCATGTGAGATTTGGTTCCTGTCAGTGTTTCTCCATGTGAGACTTGGTTCCTGTTAGTGTTTCATCAGCATGTTCTTAATCAATTTGTCATGTAGAGTCTAGGTTCTTCTCTGAGTTTCTTCTTTATAATCTTAAAGAGTTTGTTCTTGTGTCGGTTGGGTTTTTCTCAGCATTACTTCATGTTCTTTGGAACTGTGTCATTTAGAGGCCTGGTTCCTGTCAGTGTTTCTCCATGTGAGACTTCTATCCATGATTCTCCATGTGAGATTTCTGTCCATGTTTCTCAAGGTGAGACTTCTGTCAGGGTTTTTCCATGTAAGACTTGGTTCCTGCATGTTTCTTCAGCATCTTCTTAAGCAATTTGTCATGAAGTGTATTGGTTCCTCGTAGAGTTTCTTCTTTATAATCTTAAAGAGTTTGTCCTTGAGTCTCTTGGTTTTCTCAGCATTTCTTTGTGTTATTTAGGATTGTGTCCTTGAGAGTCTAGGTTCCTCTAATTGTTTTTTCTCTATGGTCATAAGGACATTCTCCTTTTGAGTCTTGGTTATCCATTTGAGTTCCTCATGTTCTTAGGGTCTTTTTAGTCTTGATTCCTTTCATTGATACTTCTTCATGTGCTAAGGAATTCATTATTTGGGTCTTGGCTCCATGTTTCAGTCCAGCGTTTCTCCATTCAAGACTTGTTCCCTGCCAGCATTTCTTCATTAAGCTCTTAAGCAATTCATTATTTAGAGTCTTGGTTCAGTTCAGTGTCCCTCATGCTCTTACTTTTTGGTTAAACTCTTGTTAGCTGGAGTGTGTGTCTTTGGTAAGACTCAGATTTCATTGGAGTGATTTGGGTTCAGATTTTCACTTGTTCAAAAGAAAAGTATCAACAGACATTTGGAGGTATTTCTGTGACATCAGAGTTTGAATATGAATCTGATTTTTTGTTTTTGCATCAAAATTAGACTCTGAATTTTAAAAAACATCAAAATTCGAACACTAGTTTTATTTCATCTGTGATTTTTTTTCAATGTTGAAAGAAACTCAGCATAAAATTTCTCAAAAAAAAATTTCAAAAAAGACATTTCAAAAGAACAGTGTCATTTCATGTGAAAAAAAACTTAACCATAGTAAATATAGCTAGCAAGTCAACAGCAATGGACATTTATTCCAGTGCAATTGCTTGTGGAAAATGTTCCTATCTTTATGACTGCACTGAATTTTTTTATTTAATTATTATTTTCCTTTATCCTTATCCATCTTCTATTGAAACTCTACAGTGACATGACTGTTTTTTGACTACTGTAGTCTCAACTGAGGAACCTGGATCTAATTTAATACTGCTTCCATTGTACCACTGGGCAAGAATGAAAGATGCATTGTCAGAGATTCAATATCTGTATTAAGCCTGATCCCTTTAGAATGCCTCCAAAGAGAAACCCCATTGACAGTGCAAATTAAGGAAAGTAGTTTTTGTACTTGTCATACATATCAAAGCAAATCAGCAAAAAAATACAAAGTGAGCAGCACTCATCACATGACAGACAACCAAGAGATAAACACAGTGGATGTTCTGCCAAAGTGGCGGCAGAAAATGTCAAAGGACTTTAATGGAAAGCTCAGATTCTATGGAACGCTCTTTGCCTAAGACACTGCGACATACTTCCGACATCATGAGGCATATTGTCATCAAGCATGTCCTGATGTGTTTATGTGAGATTTTACTGGGTGTAGGAGTAGGTCAAATAAATGTGATTTAAAAGGAAAAAATAAAAATATTAGGCCACACAGGGTCTTGTGAAGTTTATTTATTTAACAAATTACTATGTAGACATTCAGTTTGATTAACAGGAATATAGTGAAAATAAAATACAATGAATAGTGCAATGAAAGATTGGATATTTAAAAGGTGGTGGAGAATAGTGCAGTTTTTAGCAGATTTTTAAAGCTATACTTGGCCCAGGTCTGCTACTGAGGGGCAGTTGCTTGGACAGCATAGTGGATAAAGTGTAAAGTGTAAAGGAGGGAGTATTTGGTGCTGTCCACACTGCATGCTGTGCCGTGTTCACGTATGACAGAATGGTCACTTCTCACTTACATTGCATATGAATGAAAATTGTAACTGGTTATAATGATGTTAATTTCTATGTCCAGGCTCATGTTTGATGGCAGATCCAGCTTAAATGCTGACATATGTTTGAAACAGTCATATGTTTCTATTTTGCCCATTGTTTTGCGAGATTTCAAACAGAGGATTACAGTAAAGGTGAAGTCTGTCTCACTAGTGCGGTAGGTGGCATCTCAGGCTTATCATCAGAGGGTTGTGAGTTCAATCCTCACACGGGACAGGTCCAGTTTTGGGGCAGCTGGTGGCCCAGTGGTTAGGAAGGTGCCCCAGTGATCAGATGGTCATGGGTTCAAATCCAAGGACTGCTAGTGGCACCAATGAGGTTCCCTTGAGTAAGGTAGCATCCCCACACACTGCTCCCCGGGCGCTGTGTTCCTGGCATTTCACTTAGTGAATGTGTTAAATGTGGAGGAAGAATTTCAATGTGTGTTCAAGCGTGACTACAAGAAGCCACTTTACTTAATTATTGTGATAAGTGTGTGTGTGTGTGTGTGTGTGTGTGTGTGTGTGTGTGTGTGTGTGTGTGTGTGTGTGTGTGTGTGTGTGT
>JBBKCR010056641.1:0-10605 GCA_037577295.1 Ladigesia roloffi | reverse complement strand
CAACCATTTGGTATTCAACGTTGTTTTGACGTTGAATTAATGTTTTTCATAAACTGACATTATTTCAACCACATTTACACGTTTAAGGTTGGTCGAATGCCAGCTGGATATACTGATCACTGCCTGATCATGTAGAATCATCTGTTCCTGTTTCTTCACTAGTTCAAGACTTCAGTTAGATGAGCTGTGTTCAGCTTGAATGATTCATATGTAGGTCACTCCTCAGAAACTGGTCAGGTTCAGAGAATGAACTAAAATGAGAGTCTTTGAACATCCTTCAGGAAGTCTGAAGAACTCTTTCTCAAGAGTGCATTAAAATACAAGAAAGTCTGGATTTTTGGTAGCAAAATAGGAAGAAATGAGGGACGACTCAAGATTTTGTACAGTACTCTGTGTCCTCTGCTTTTTATGATTGGACTTAACTAGCTTGCTAACAATGCTGATATGGTTAGTTGACAATTTGTTGTCTACTGGTTCAGCCTAGCCCAAATATGACCTGTGAATTTATAAGATATAGGAAACCATTGCAAGGATTCTTAGTGGAATAGTACTGGGATAACTACCCACTGGGAGATTCAGATTTTAGTTTATGTATGCTGGGTGCTGGTGCACTGGGTTTACACCATAAACATCATCCAGCCCTACCATCTGCACCTGCTTTTAAGCTTAAAATCAGATCTATTGTGTGCATCTTTGGCAACAGTGCCACCATTCTTCCCTTTAGCAACTGGGCTTTAGATTATGATTCTTAAATATTAATTCCCTCTGTTACATTGTCACTTACGGTTTTTTTTCATTTTTAATTAATTGACCATACGTAGTGCAGTTTAATGGCAAACTCAATGGCCAAGGTCTGCGGGGTTCATATCTTTGTGCCAACATGTGAATGCTTTTACTTTTTCCTGCCTGACATTAGAGGCTGACATAGACAAATTGCCAGAATTTTTAGAAGCTATTGTGCCCCCTTGTCCCAAACATGAATGGGCATCTTTAGGGCATGGCTATTCAAAATTGGCTGGAGATCCTGAAGACACCCAGAGTTGTAGTCTAGAACCAGTCTAGAACCAGATTTAGAAGAAGAGGATTAGTCAAAAGTTGAGTCATGAACTGATCGATGTGCCTTGGGTGGGAAACAGTATAAGGTTTGATGATATTGTCAGATACTTGTACTTGCAGATCTCAATACACACATTCTGTTTAATTCTGTGAGATTCTTAAGGCTGAGTCAACAATGAAGCACCAGGTGATGAAGCCATGGTGGTCCTCACTCATAACATAAGCGTCCCATGACCAAATACAGTTAAATAAATCCAGGAGAATCCAAGGCGTTCTGTTTCTGTGGCCCCAGACCAGCGTCCTCATCCACAAATCAGTTCTCTGGACAGTGTCCTCAGACCATCATCTGACTCCTTAGTCCAATGGGATTTCCCTTTTTTCCCAAACACATAATGCTGTGTTCTTTGTTTTCCTCCTCCATGACCACACTGTTCATTTGACAGCACCCAAAGCTGCTTCTCTTGAAGCATGCTGTGTCTGGATCTGGCATCTAGCTGCAGGCCTCAGGTGGGTGAGGTTCCAAAGGGCTTAGTCCTATCTGTAGCTCCTGGATGATGAGTGTCGCTGGGCCACACGTGTACAGGAGGCACAGCACGCCAGTTTATAGTAGTTGTACACACACAGCCGGGCCTGGACCACCACGTTGCAGTTGAAGTATTTGTCCCGGCAGTTTTCATCTGGAGGCAAAAGATGGGAAACAAACAATGTGTATCATCACTAGGACTGAAATCAGAATTAGAAAACTTTCCAGAGGAAGTTTGGGTCCACCCTCAGATAAAAATCACTGCTCTCTCACATTTGAATAACAACAAAACATTCGAAATTCTTTTTAATGATCCAACAAAAGTAAGGTCAATAAGGATGGACTTGATATGTCTCTTTAAAACCAATATTTTGAGCATTTATGTCTAAATATTGTGTTGCTATAGGCTATAAACCATTGAAAACCAGTCCTCTACTTTGCGGGTGAGTGTGTGGCTGAGTGTGTAACTAAGTGTTCAACTAAGTGTGTAGCTGACTGTGTAACTGAGTGTGTAGCTGACTGCTTAGCTTTGTCTGTAACTGAGTGTGTAAATGATTGTGTAACTGATTGTGTAACTGAGTGTGTAACTGAGTGTGTAGCTGATTGTGTAACTGAGTGTGTAAATGATTGTGTAACTGAGTGTGTAACTGAGTGTGTAACTGAGTGTGTAGATGATTGTGTAACTGAGTGTGTAACTGAGTGTGTAGATGATTGTGTAGCTGATTGTGTAACTGAGTGTGTAACTGAGTGTGTAGATGATTGTGTAACTGAGTGTGTAGCTGATTGTGTAGATGATTGTGTAACTGAGTGTGTAACTGAGTGTGTAACTGAGTGTGTAGATGATTGTGTAACTGAGTGTGTAACTGAGTGTGTAGATGATTGTGTAGCTGATTGTGTAACTGAGTGTGTAACTGAGTGTGTAGATGATTGTGTAACTGAGTGTGTAGCTGATTGTGTAACTGAGTGTGTAACTGATTGTGTAGCTGAGTGTGTAAATGGGTGTGTAGCTGACTGTATAGCTGAGTGTGTAGCTGAGTGTGAAACTGAGTGTGTAGCTAAGTGTGTAGCTGAGTGTGTAGCTGATTGTGTAACTGAGTGTGTAACTAAGTGTGTAGCTGACTGTGTAACTGAGTATGTAATTGAGTGTGTAACTGAGTGTGTAACTGAGCTTGTAACTGAGTGTGTAACTGAGTGTGTAACTGAGTGTGTAACTGAGTGTGTAACTGAGTGTGTAATTGAGTGTGTAACTGAGTGTGTAACTGAGTGTGTAGCTGACTGTGTAACTGAGTGTGTAACTGAGTGTGTAGCTGAGTGTGTAGCTGATTGTGTAACTGAGTGTGTAACTGAGTGTGTAACTGAGTGTGTTTTCTAACCTATTTGTGGAACACAAGGTTCTGGATTGCACTCCTCTTTTTCTTCAGGCTTCATTTCTTCATCACATCCTTCACTTGGTGTCATTTCGTCAGAGAGACAACGCACCTCTCGAAGGCGGAATCCCCCCTCACACGTCTTTGAGCACTGCACACATGGAGAGAACGACATGTTCACTATTTGGGTTTAGAAATGGTAACATTAGCAGGTCACTGAGGCGAGCAGGTAGTACTTTATATCTTCTGGTGTTTCAACAAAAGTGGGGGTGTTGAAACCCCCCCAACCTGCCATGTGCTAATGAGATTGGTCTGATTCTCATGAGTATGAGGTTTTCCAGCAGTGATCATTCTACACAACAATATTTATTTCAACAAGTGGAGACCAGTGTATGAGTAGTCACTTTACTCACCGCACTCCAGGCAGTGTAGTACCACTTGGCTCCACAGGGGGTCACATGGCAGCTCTGTTGACTGAGCGGCTTTTCCAGAGAAGAGCATTCATAGGGTGGCATCACCGTGTAGCCCTCGCGGGACTTCATCAAACACACCACTGACCTCTGCTGGCTGCCAGAGCCACACTCAGCAGAGCACTGAAAAACAGACAATAATATTCACATTCCTGAGTGAAAAAATGATTTTTTTAATTTGTAAAAGTTGCTCTAAGCTCACTTGACCCCACGGCCCGGTGAACCACTCAGTTCGGCTCTCGCAGGGCCCGTTGTTGCAGGCCTGTGCCTCCTGGGGGCGCTCAGGCCCACAGCCCTCTAGAGGCAAACTGCTGATGTGGTTGGTAAGGCAGACTACACTGCGGCTGCGGACACCCATCCCACACTCAGCAGAGCACTGAGAGAGAGAGAGAGAGAGATAGAGAGAGAAGTGGGTGGGGAGAGATGGAGAGAGACAGAGAAGTTAATGATGATAATAATAACAACAATAACAACAACAATAACAATAATAATAATACTAATACTACTACTACTACTACTAATAATAATAATAATAATAATAATAATAATAAAAACAATAATAATAATCATAATAACAATAACAGTAATAACAATAATAATAATAACAACAACAACAACAACAACGACAACAACGATAATAATAATAATAATAATAATAGTAATAATGACTTGTAACTATAACTTACTTAAATTAAATTAAAAAAAATAATAAAAAAATTGCATACTATGTAACATATATAGATAGACAGAGAGACAGGCAGACAGACAGACAGACAGACAGGTGGATGCAGATTGTGAATGACAGATTTATGTGGACACTCACTCTGTTACCCCAGTCTGTGTGGAACCAGCTCTTGGCACACGGCCCCATATCACAGTTCTCCACGTCACTGGGACGAAGCTTCATATTACACTCCTCGTCTTCCACAAAATCACCCACATTACTGACGCAGTGCACCTCCCGCGACCTCTGACCCACTCCGCAGGGCACCGAGCACTAAACCACACACACAAACACACACAAACACACCACTTACACTCTGAGGAACTGCTAGAACCCTCCGGTGGAGCCTTGTCTATAGACCTGATGAAGTCTGCCTGACTGCTGAAGGACTACTGAGGTAATGAAGATGTTAAACAGTCACACAGAGGGCAAAGGACTCTGACTAGGGCAGAGTCGGGTTTGCACAGGAGGGGACATGGATCTACAGTCTGTTGCATGGAAGATGGTGGTGTGTTTCTATTATGATACACAACACACTGCAAACTGAACATCACACACCAAATCCAAAATGAAACTCCAACATTAAAAAACTAAATTAAAATCCACCCGTTCATTAGGCTATATCCTTTGTATATATATTGACATACAAACCAGACACCAAGGTATTTTTAGCTTATTTTACCATCAAAGTTCCCAGCTTGATTGAGAGGATCGGTGTCCACTGCAGGAAATGATCGCAGAACAAACTTGAATTGATTGACAGGTGATTAATTAATAATGGGCCACTCACAGGGGTCCATTCGGAGCGGATCTGCCACTCACTGCAGATCTTTATCTGGCAGGTGCCGCTGTTTTCGGGGCGCTCCAGGTGGCGGCAGCGGCTGGTGTGGACGTTGAGGGTGCGGTTGGCGTACGCCTGGCGGCAGAGGACCTGCCGGTGCTGCATCCCGAGGCCACACGTCTTACTGCACTCCGACCACTCGCCAATATCCCAACTGATCAAAGAAAACAAAACAGATAAGCCCAGTCGTTTAAGTGGAGTCAACCACTGATCCCAGGCCTTTTATTTACAATTACCATTCTTTTTAAATGGTTAAAATGACTCAAAATTATTCAGCTGAATAATTTCAGAATCACAATCAGAAATGATCCTGGAGGGAACTGATGAACCAATCAACCAATATTGGTCAATACATTATTCATTTATCAATCACTCAAATGATTCCTAAATATATTTGCTGTTATTCAGTTTCAGTAGGGCATGCTTTATTAGGGGTGTGTTTGTATACAGTTACTTTAGTCCAAAATAAAGCTTGTGATTTCCAATTCACTGAAATACGTATTAATGTGATATAATCAACCCATAATGTAAACGATCCAAAATGACCCTGATTAAAAGGAACAGAAAAATAGTAGTCTCTCCTTAAAGTCTTTGGTAAAGAAGCGACAGACGTTATAAATAAAAAATGTAGCTTTTGTGAACAAATAAGAGGCATGACACAGGCATGCGAGTGTGTTTGGGCTGCTGATCCAGAAGAAGAAGTTAAGGAGAGGAAAAGGTCTTACAATGCAGGACATGGCTGGACATTGCAGGGCTCCTCCTGTGGACTGGGTCTGGTGCTGCTGTCACACATCGCATCCGACACGCGTTCATGAGTGACGCGGTGGACGCAGCTGAACACGCTAAATCTGCTGCCTGCACACACACAGCCACATGACATCATAACCCTAATGAGCAGTTTGGGGTGCTTTTACATTAACACGTAATTGGACATTAACACGTAATTGGACATTGACACATTTTACATTAACACGTAATTGGACATTAACACATTTTACATTAACACGTAATTGGACATTAACACATTTTACATTAACACGTAATTAGACATTAACACATTTTACATTAACACGTAATTAGACATTAACACATTTTACATTAACACGTAATTGGACCTTATCCCGGATAAAGAGTCCGGTAGAGCTGTTATGGTGCGACTCAACGTCAGGGCTAAAAGTGAGACTGCGTCTCTTCTTGATTGGTCAAAATATTGTCATAACAGATGGACTTGGAAACAGAACATTTTCTAATATGTATACAAAGAAAACTGGGAAGCTGATGAAGTACAAGTGCAATCTATCTGGGCTGAAGATGAATTTCAGTGGGATTTTTCTTTAATGCTTGGTCTTTAATGCTGTGAGAAATGCGAAGGTGATCCAGGACATCACTAATAAGGTAGCTGGGATGGGTCTAAATGACGTGGCATGGGGAAGATTATAAATAATATTAATATTAATGAAATAAACACAAATAAAAGACCACAATAACAAAATTGGCCCTAAGAACATGTTTCTGCTGGTTCAGCCATGTGAGGAAATAATTGCATAAAGCGTCTGAAACACCATTTCCATGCTGAGATACGGGGAAATATCAACTTCTGCATCACCACAGAACGGTTTAGCGACAGCACGGTTCCTTTATACTTTTGGAAAAAATAGGAATGATGGTGCTTTTCACTCAGGCGAAAGGCATTTGGAGTTGAAGTTCTGACCTCTTCCACAGGAGGCGCTGCAGTCAGTCGTGCCACTTAGTTTCCAGTTGTATTCTCTGTGCCGACGAGGTGTTTGGACCACGGGTACCTGGTTGTCAGGTGTGTTGGGGGGGTACCTGTGCCCCCCTGTCTGATCATATCCTTCCTGTGATGGCCGGCCATACGGGTCGTACCCCTCCCCTCGGACCACGGTGTTCCCTGCAGAAAGCAGGTCATAGAGAGTCAGCTCAGCCTAAACACACTGTTCTGTGCAAAAGTCTTGCGGCACCCCTCATTCCTTCACAGCCAGACTTTCCTGTATATTTAATATACACTTGAGGAGCAGTTCTCCAGGCTTCCTTGAGGACAACCATTTTCAGTCCAGTTTCAGTACATCACTGGTACTGAGCCATATGAAGGGCAACGAGTTTCATACACTAGTAGAGAGTTTAACTAAACTTCATGTATAATAAACATGTTTTAAATCCTTTTTTTTTAGATACTGTTATTTTCAAATAAATATAAATGCAAATGCGATTAAAAAAGAATAGTAACAGGATAAAATTACAAGTTAGACGTTGCCCACTGGTGAGTTGTGCTATATTTTGGACCGGTCCATGGGCTACTCATGTGGTCATTGGGGTCGTTGGTGACCCGTGAAGTAGAGTAAACCCCCAAAATGAGCAGGTTACATTCTAAGAGCACCCGCGAACTGGGAAATTCCATCATGTTGTGATTTGGTCATTCAAAATACCTAAAAATGCCTTTTTATAGTGTAAACTGTAAATATGCCCCCAATTGCTTAAACATTACCCTTAAAAATGTAAGGTAAACCCATATTCATACTGTACATTTCCCACTGAACTGCTGTCTCCTGCAGTACTAGAATGTAAAATACCAATATTACCCCTGTATAGACTGTACTGTAATTCATGCATGGCCGTTTTCTTTGGTATGCAGAGAATAAGCAGGTAAATACCCTAATAAATTTGTTTAATTTACATTTACAAAAGCATAGGGCTTTTTCTCCATACCAAGACACGATTTCTTTGTGTTTTCTTAACAGTCGCCCAAAAACGTGTACAGTTATATTTTATCCAAAAATGCGGCTGGAATTAAAGTTACAAAATGAGTAAATTGTATTTTTTCCAACAAAATGTTATTAAAACTATATAAATTGTTAGAAAATAAAACGATCTCTGCAGATATTTACTTCAGTTTAACTATATTTAGTTAGGACAGTTGTGATATTGTTAAAAAAGATAATTTTGAGCCTTGCTGACCTTCGTCAGCATTCCCAGCCGCGCTGACCGAGTTCTCTGAAGGAAGGATGTATTCGTAATGCACTCCTGGGTTGGGCTGCTGGTAGATCATCTGAGGATTAAAACACCAAAGAGAGAGAGATGTCAGGAATTAATGCGGATTTTCTTACATGCTCAGGCATTATTGTGGGACCTCATGGAAAGCAGGGTGACTCAGGAGTGAGAGCGGGCCCTGAGTTTTTATTGTGAGCAGTGCATGGAGGGAACAGGGTCTTCGTTGAGACTACAGCTCACAATCATGTGATCAGGTGGCAACATGTCCAAGAGCTATCAAATGCTCACAAACATGAAGGAATTCGATTTTTAGGCGTTTTTAACTGCTCAAACAATTGGGCCATTTTGTTTGTGTCGTGTTTGGGGTGTTTTCCACCTTTTGCCCTGTGAGCTGTAGGATATGTCCCCGCCCCTTTATGACCGCGGCTCAGAAAACGAATGAGCTGTTCTCTATTAAACTCAGTCCATCCTCGTCATTCCCAGTGCAAATCATAACTCTGCCACCCCAGCTCTGCTTCCTCCAAACAATCCCACCAGACAACAGGGCTGGTTTCTTCTTCCCTTTCCCTCTAGCTGGTACTAATCACTCCTCACACTCTTCTCCACCCATCCTGGATAGTTGATCCCAAGTATCTGAACTCAGTTTGTAACCCAATGTTAACCCAATTAGTGATGCTCGGACTGAAGGACCTGTTCACACCGCAGTGAAAGAAAATCAGTGGAGGTTTTTACATCAGCAAGAAAAGACTGTAGGAACTATTGCTTAAAGATAATCATCAGTACTAAATTCAGTTCATATGCTTGGTTTGATGCATTTTTAGCCCCTTCTTAGGAATTTAATATGCATAAAAAAAACATTGTGCTGGTCTGAAGACGATCACTCACAAAGACGTCCAGGACTTCATTAGTCGGCCCCTCTGCCAGAAAGGACTCCCCTGCAGTACTGCTGATTTCATTGGGCCGCCGGTAAGTAAACATGGTCCCGCCTCCCTCATACTTTCCAGGTCGGTCAATGGCCCAGTTTCCGTTTATGATGGAGCGTCCGGATCGGCTCCGCAGAGCTGCAGCACACACAGACACACTGCAGCTCAGAAACACACACACAAGACTTGCTGCTATATAAAGGCATGATTTACACAATTCCAGCTTCCCCTGAACACTCTATGTGCTCCTTCTACCTTCTAGGTCCACTAAAAAAAACTACAGGATGACCAGATATTATTTAAGTGATGGTGGTCAGTAGTGCTATATATTATCATTTTAAACAGGCTTTACCTCATAGAAGCCCTTCCAATATATATATATTGGATTTGGGTGTCCTTTTTCTGAGCAGTTTGTGGTGTGTTTGACCTCTCCCCCAATTAGCAACACCAATGATTGGTAAGCTAAATTTGTTTGTTTGTTTTTTTACAGTGAATGCAGCAGTGCAGGGTAACCCCTGTACAGCTTCTCAACCACTGCTATGCCTTTTCTTTGATGGTCCCATGTATGTTGCCCTTCTGCCTCTACTCTTCTCTCAAACGTCTGCTTTAATCAGACAACAGCGACAAACACAACTGGCTTATGTGATTTCAGACACTATATGACATGGGATCTTCTCCATGCAGCATACTAGTTGAGAGTAGTTGTGCGTGCTCTAAGCTTTAACTACAAAACTTGGAATGTCCCATAACTGGACGAGAATACAGTTGTGTGCATTTGATTATTTTGCCTGAATTGCGACTTGAAGGGTTTAAAGTGTCCGGTGAAGCTAAAAAGAAGGCAATGCTAATGAAAGCTTGTTTATGTACGTGGCCCCTGAAGGCCAAAGAGGGAGCCAGACACATGCTGGGCTTCAGCATGGCTCTCATTAAAGCAATGTCTCCAACAATAAAATACTGACATTCCTCCAGTCAGTCCTGAAATAGCGGCAGCCCTTTCCCTCCTCGCTTTCTCTTTCTCTTTCTCTTTGTCTTTCCCTTCTTCCCCGCCCCCCACACATACACAGGCAATGTCGGATCCAGAGAGATCTTTATTTTTGCCTATTTTTTTATCATCTTAATAGGGGGGTTTTGCGAAGATGAAAGTTCGAGGATAAGGTCTCTGGTGAAGGTCACGCTATCTGCAAATAAATGGGGATTCTTTAAAGTGTTTAACGTTCTTTTCAACTTTGAAAAATCCAACCACAAGTTCATAAAGAGCCAGCTGAGCCCATATAGCGCAGAAAAGGAAGGCCCGAAATAGCTGCTTGACATTTTAAAGATCAAAACCTAATTCAGCCTGAAATCATCTTAATGTAAAGCACTCCTCAAGAGCCTTTGCTTTCTGATCATGATTTGGACCAGAACTTACAATAAATAATTGTATCTATATTTGGCAAACTGATCATGGCTTAAATAACATAAGTGTGCACCCAGACCTTCTCAGGAGACACCATGAGGATATCTAGTTGCCAGGAAAGATCTTGTAATGGGAAAATCTGATGACAACCAATTATACTTTTGGATAGCAGCAAATCTATCCCCATCTAAATTTGACATGCAACATTTAACAAGCCTGTTTATTTTAATAATAATAATAATAATAATAATAATAATAATAATAATAATAATAATAATAATAATAATAATAATAATAAT
>JBBKCR010056622.1:0-10605 GCA_037577295.1 Ladigesia roloffi | reverse complement strand
CCTCTGCATTTAAACCCATTCACCAAGTGAAGCAGCGGCAGCCATGAATTCTGCACCCGTGTGGAGAAGTGTGTGGGAACAGTACTTACTCAGGGGGTACCTCAGGACGAGTGCCCAAACCACGTGAGGAAGGGCGGGTGGGCGCCACGAATACAATTATTTTGTCCGAATACGGTATTCGTAAAAAACACATTATTTGTGCCAATCCATATACCGTATTTGTATTTGTCTTCACCCCTAATATATATAATGTCAAAGGAATTCTGAAATTTTTCAAAGGTTTCAGTCGAGTAAAGAGAGGTAATAACAACCGCAGAAGCAAGATTTCCAGTTCAGTTAATGGTGTTGAACATTATTTAGATGTTTTTGCGTTTTTATTATTTTCCACAAATGTGTCTTAGCTGATATAGCACAGGTTTGGTAAAGCTTTAAACTATCTTTTAGTATTTCCTATGAGACCTGGAGTTTGGCTTTTTTCCCCATCTATGAGCATGAGTTGAGTCTTTCAACCACGGAGGGTGCTAATTGTGTTCACCTTGGGTCTTTTTAGATTACACAGTCCAGATTCCAGACTACAGAATAAGTAACAAAGAGTAACTAGCTCCTCAGCATCTGATCAGATGGGAAGACCATCTGAGAAGTGATATTAGTGACTGTCTCAGTTTTTTTTTTAAATTGAGAAACATGTGGATGGTGTTCAGTTTAGATGGGAAGAGAGAGGGCGGCTTGGAGGGGGGTGGTAAAAGAAAAAAAAAATACAGATTTAAACACAAATATAATATGATTAGTGAACAATTTGACTGGATATAGATTAGCATAAGTAAGATACGAATTCCCTAAAATCATGAGAGCTTATAGTTTCCTTAATAATGACGAGTCATTTCTAAACTGAACTTCTGTAACTTGCTGGACTTTCACTGAAGGTAATAAAAACACTTCAGCTGCTTCAGAATGCAGCTGCAAAGTTAGTCTTCAATGTTCCAAAGTTCACACACACACACCACATCTTTACTAAGGAACCTTCACTGACTCCCTGTGGCTGCTCGCATTCAGTTCAATTCCTTAACAATTCCACCCCCATACATATCAGCATTAATCAAACAACTTGTCTCTTCTCGTCTTCTCTGGGCTTCAAGCATGGCTGGTCTTGAGCCTCCCCTGCTCAAAAGAAGAGAAAGACATGCATCAATACTCTTCCCAGTCTTGGTCCCCAGTGATGGAAGGAGTTTCTTCTTCAGATCAGATCTGCTGAGTCTCTCGCTGTAGTTCCACCTCTTCAAGGAGCACCTTGGTGACTAACTGTGCCTCTCATTCCTGCTTAGTTCTCAAGAAAACAACAAAAAACATCTTATCCCCATCCCTTCCTTACTATTTTTCTTAACTTCTGAGTTTTTTCTGAGAGGTGTTGTACCTAGCATGCAGTACCTAGCATGCAGTAACTTGGTTTGAATAGCTTTGAATAGAAGTTTAGCTTTACAGGTTTAAGAAACAGATGTGAACTACTTGATCACCAATGTATGTCTCTCTGGATAAGAGTGTCGGCCAAATGCTGTAAGTGTAAACGAGTTGATGCAGTTTGCAGTACACTAATTGGTGGGCTGGAAACTTTCACCACTATTAGTCCTCTAGACTTCACAAACAATATCTGTCTTAGATTATTATGGTTAAGAATAAGCTTTTCTCTGTAAGGTGACCTTGGGTTTTAGAAACGCACCCTCAAATAAAATATATTACTATTATGATTATTATGATTATTTTCATTATTATTATAAAGGATGGGCTTTATTTTAGGTGTAGGTTGCTGAGGTAGAAATTAGGGTTGACATATTGCAGGTTAGGGTTAAGTTAAACACATAATCACATGAAAACGCACATATAAAGTGAATATATGGCCCTCACTCTTGGGAAATGAATGTGTCTTTTAATTAAAAAACCAAAAACTGTTGCTGATTCTGGGAATGTGTCCAGTACATGGATGTCCTCATCTTTGCAATATTCAGAATAATAATTTACACACATAAAATTTACACACTCTAAAATTAACTCAGGGTGGAAGCTTAACGCTGGAAAATTGAATGTTCCTTTACGAATTGTTAGTGTAAGCAAGCTGTGGCCAATAAAGCTCAACACTGTGACGGCTGCACCATCTTGGCCATCTTATTCCTTTTCCCCCACTTTTTCTGTTTGTGTGTCCCTTTGTTTCTGTCTGCCCTATGTAGGCTCCCTCTCTCTCTACCTAGTGTGTCTCCTCAGTTTGTATTACTCCCCATTAAATCCAGTCACCTGTTTCCCCTGGTCTCACCTGTGTTTTGGCACACAGTTGGCTCCGATCCTGTTGGATCATGTCAATTCCCATCGACGGCCCGAGGAGTGAGAATGCCTCCTCTGTGTTTCCGAGGAAGAACCTCGAGTCCCCCTGACTCAGGGTTAAACACCAGTCCCTTGGTGGCTGGAGGAGTAACTCTCCCCTCCGGCGTTCTCCCCGAGGAAGAACCTTGAGTCCTCCTGACTCGGGGTTATAGCTTCGACGGCCCGTCAGAGAAGCGAGTCTCACTCACAGGCGTTTCCGAGGAAAAGCATTCTTCTTTGACTTCAAGTGAGGAAGTCATGGAGGGCTCTCCCTCTGTCCCTGTTCCTGGTTTATGTTTCTTTGTCCCTGTTCCTTGTCTGTGTTCCCCTGTTCCTGTTAGTGATGATGGTCTCTTGGCCTCAGTAGGCTTGACTGGAGCTTGGGCCTCGGACACCGGGCATGTAAGTATTCTGGTCTGTCTGTCTGTCTGAACTCCATCTCGATTGTGAATCTCCTGTTTCTCGTTCCTGCTGGTGTCGCACCTCCCTGTGTCACCCCTGCTTTTGATTTTCCCATCCGAGAGGTTCCCGTTTCATGCGGTTCCCATCTGCGACGTCAGACAGAAGAATCCGGAATGGTAGAACCTCATACAATGGAGTTTCGGTTCCTGTTTGTGTCCGGGCAGCTGGTGGCCTGGATGGGACAGTATGGGAGGGTAGCCTTCCTTTGTAGTGCTAGTTGCCCCTGTTCCTATTTCCCCTCTCTATGTGTTCTCTGCTTCTCTGGGGCCAGCGTTTCCTTGGGTTTATTCTAGGAGCACTTTGTCTGTGAGGAGAGCAGGGTTCTCTGTCTGTTCCTATTGTCTCCCTCCCTGTCAGTATGGTACCCGGTCCTTTTCAGCTCCCGGCTTGGGGTTCCCGTTTGTGTGGTTCCCTTCAGTGAGGTTCCTGTCCGTGTGGCTCCGTTCCGTGAGGTTCCCGTCGGTGACGTCAGACGGTGGAGACCAGGATGGTGGAGCCTCAGGACGGAGGAGCCCAGGAGGGTGGAGCCTCCAGATGGTGGAGCCCGGGATGGGGAATCCAGGACAGGCTTCTTTCCCCTGTTTTCCCGTCAGCTGTGTTTCTGTTGGCCCTGTCCCATGTCCTGGTTCTTGGTGTTGGTTCGTTTGAGGAGCACGACTTCCCCGTTCTGTATTCCCTGAGTTTTGTTTGAGAGAACTGTGTATTGTGTTTTGGTTTACTGCTGTTTTCTTTATTAAACGTTTTGTCCGTGTAACTTTGGCGTCCGCCCCCTTTACTTTAATTTCAGTTAAACCCAACCGTGACATACACAGGATTTATAACTTTAATTCCATGCACCAAAGCGACATAATATAAACATCATCATCTCCTGTTGCTATTTCAATGACAGTTATTCAACATAATTAATAATATACAACAGCTACACTGATTTACGTTCTTATTGAGAACTTTATATCTGTATTTCCAACCTTTATATGTTTTGTTTAACGTCAAAGCATGGCCACAAATAAAACAGTGCTTTCTTTCGGCACACACTTTAGATTTGAGGTAGTGATACAAAAGCTCACAAACCAGCAACAAACAAAATAATAAATGTAGGGACTGCAATAACTTGTGTGACTTCAATAACTTGTATCACAAAAGCTTATAGTAAAAAGTGTAAACAAACTGCTGCGCATTTCACATATACTGATTAGCCACATTACTGTGCACATGCAAGAAGCTAATTTCAGACATGTCTTTGGCTAAAGGGTAAATTGATAAATTATATTTTCTGCTTAACTTTCCTTTTTTCACTAAGTGCCTGGCGCTGGAACTGAAACAGAGAGGTGTGTTTTTCTCCTGCTCAGACAGTGCCACTCTCCTGCGTGTGTAACTGGATCCATCAGACTCTGGCCCCATCTGTGTCTATGGGGAAGGCTTCATTGATTTTGCTGTGATATCAGGCAGGCATGATGACTGTATCAGAGGCCGAGGAGTGCCTGGATGAGCGCAGAGAGGGAGAGGAGTCTGAAACAACCAAACCACACACCCCTCAGCGGACTTACTGAAATTACAGAATTCGCTACACCACATTACATCTGCAGCACATTTTAACCCTTACCTATCTAAAATGCAAAGGAAACCTGACAAAAATGCAAAGGAAACACCTTTGCTTGTAATAGGACTCAAAACTGAATAAATTTTGTTAGAACAACTTTGGGTTGCACTAGTGTTTTTAGTTTCTTGGTCTTTTTTTATTCTCTATTGTCTTACTTTATTCCTCTGTGACACTGAGTATGCTAATGACAAAAAATCCTTCTTATCTTACTTATCATATCTTAACAACTTATAAAAAATCTTGATATCAGAATAAGATATTCCATATGAAATGAATTCAAAGGTTAGAATTTGGATACGAAAAATAATTCTTAAAAACTGAAAGTGAGTTTTTATAATGGAGTGACTTCTAAGGGTTAACAGACACTGCAGATGTTCATGAGTCAGACTGCAGTAAAAAACCAGGCCATCAGTCAACAGACAAAACATTTATGAAAAATAATAAATAGAAAAAACATTCATTTCCAGTGTGACAGGAAATTAGTATTTTTAAATTTGAAATTATTGGCTAGTTGACCTTTTTGGCAGTAAATCTGCTTTAGTGCTGCAGAGCTGTTTGCTTTCAAACTTGGATCCTTTAACTACATGGCATTAATCACTTAGATATGCACATACAAAAACACACTCCTCACTCTGCTCTCTCTGTCTGGACAAACTTTATTTAAGAAAACTGGGCAGTGACTGATTACTGGTTGTAAATAAAATAGTAAATAATTAAGGAAAGTTGTCATGCACGAAAACACCCCAGCACATAGAGAAATTCTAATTCGGAATTTAGCTGATTCACCATGTGAAACAGGGGGCTGCCTCCAACAATTGGCACTGGGAAATCAGCATTTGGGACGGTACCTTTCTCAAGGGAACCTCAGTGTGGAGACTAGCAATGTTGGGAGTTTAACCCACAACCTTCTGATTGCAATTCCCTTACCATTAGGCCATAAGTCAGTAAGTAAGTCAGTGAATAAATAAGCCAGTGAATAAGTCTGTGAGTCAGTAATCTAGTGAGTAACTTATTCTGTGCACTCACTTTATCTGTTTTAGTGATGTGCACCAAAGTATCCCACTGAGTTGCAAGCAGTTTGCTGTTGTGAAAATACAGCTTCAACCTGGAGGAAATTTGCACTTCCTATGTTCTTGGATAGTAATGAATGAAAACCTTTTACTACAGTCACATGTGTTGTTGGGTATGATGCCAGTTAATTATAGCTGTTGTAGAGAATTTGTTATTTTAACAAGGAAACGCATGTTATAAAGACCGAATATTTCAACAACATTCCAGTCTAAATGATCTTTCTAGAGAAGAGAAAGGGCCAGACTCATTCTGGCCTTGCAGCTAGTTAAGGGAAAAACTCAGCGTAGTCATTGTGTCCACAGCCTAGAGGCAGAAATCAGAAAATATCAACAGCAGCAATTACTGCAAAGCCATTCTCCTCACTGCTTGCAGTGGCGTCAGGTTTAAATCAAGCTATTCATTGAAGCAAACTATTCAGTCTGAAGAACTGAATAAAACAACACATGAAACAATAATGGTGTTTAAGAAAAAAGAGAAATAACAAGCATTATCTAATTTAGCTAAAATGTTAGTATGGCACAAATTATATTCATTTTAAACTTAATCTGGATTAACTTTTGACTAACCAACCAACTCCAGTTGTTTTTACTATTTATTAAATTCTGGACAGAAGGTTGAACGTAAAGGATTCCAACTTTATACTAAAGTTAACCCTGTTAATAATTCAGATCACTTCAAGTCAATTTCATTTATGTAGCCCTTCTTTTAAACGAAGGTCCCTAGTGAGCAAGCAAGAGGTGACAGAGTCTAAGAATAGCGCAATACAGCTGGAAGAAAAAAAAAGAACCAAGATTAAAGAGCATGATCTGTCCACCTTCTGGTCAAAAATGGAATTGTGTTAATAAATAATAATTATTAATAATGTTAATAACCTGCTGGATTAATGATAGAAGTATGTTTCCTCTTGAGAAGCAGACAGTTGTCCGTTTGACATTAAAACATCAAATATCAATTAAAATGTAAAATTCTTGATTTTATCATCTTGAGGATATTTGGTCTCTTGGACACACACAAACATACACACACTCACACACACACACACACACACTCTCTTTCTCTCTCACACACCACATACACACACACACAAGCATGCACACACACACACAACTAATAACTGATTCCATCTGGTTGTCATACATTATATACAGCCAGAGCTAAAGTTCTCTCCTGCATATGTGTGGGCTCTTTGCCGGAGTGCAGGTGGCCTCAGCCTAATGGATTCCAGCTCTAAAAGATGAGACGAGAGTGGAAAGCTCCCAGCAAGACAAACACGCACTGCCATAATGAGACAGAGTGTCTGAGGTCACAGACTGAGGTCAAAGACATGTTTGAAAACGATGTTCCCTTGTAACAAAGGGCCAAAGGTTCCAGGAGCACTCAGAATAAGATTTAGCTTTACCTGCATGATTTAGGAGCAGGTTAGAGGGGAAATCAGCCAAGAAAAACAGTGCAAGGAAACCTGGCAGATTTTGGGACATGACTCACTTTTGTGCATGGGGATACAAATGCAATATTTAAAGCAACCATTTGGTAAAAAAGAAAGTTATTTATTACAAATTGTCCCCTTCACCCTAAATGTATTCATGTTGGGTGTCTGAAGTTTTGCACTAGACCTAAAGAGGCTGATGTAGCTGACATGTTATGAAAACCATCCACAATGGTATGCACACTGTGTCATCGTATATTCGCCTCAAACTGTGTCATGAAATAAAAACTGGACTTGCTTCAAATTCATTCAAATTCAAATTCAAAGAACTTTATTTGTCCCCAAGGGGCAATTCAAGTGGTGGTACATGCCACAGTTCTAAATTAAGGTCAGCATTATAAAGGATGTAGCCCCATGGTCTTGTAAGAGTGGAGTTTGCATGTTCTCTTCATGGAGATGCGTGGTTCCTCCGGGGTCTCTGGTTTCTCCCACAGTCCAGAGACATGCATTTCAGGTAAACTGGGGATGTTAAATTGACCGTACTGTAGGTTTGAGCATGTGATTACTCATCATCAGTGGTGGCTTGTGTTTGTCAGCTTGCGTGTAGCGCTTTAAGTAGTCCTTCTAGAACACACGTAGCATAAGTTCCATTTTTCGAGCCAGCACATGTGGCGATAAGAAATGTAAATTTAATTCTTTGGCAGGGGGGCTATAAAGGGGGCCAGGAGAAAAATCTATGGGGGCCCTGGCTCCCTCTGGCCCCCGTATAGAACTGCCTATGCTCATCATTATGATACAAACAGAGAACAATGTTTTTAATTAACACTTGTAGTGTTAAACACTGAGTGTGGTCTGATTTATCAGATATGGTTATGTGGTGGAGGTAGCAGCCTAGTGGGCCAGGCACTTCCCTATAAACCCAATGTTGCAGCTTCAGGCCCCACTCTATGCCATCACTTTATTGAGCATGACACTTAACATGGGGAAATCCAAGGAAACTTTCCCTGCAACTAATGTAACTAATAACATTGCACTGGATTAGAGTGTTTGACTTCACACCACACAGGAAGGGAGCTGGGAATCAAACCGAGGACCTTCTTGGTTAGCAGTGCAACCCAGTATAACACACAGGGCTTATCGAAAAGGTCTACTGCTGTATTTGACTAGTTTGTTTCTGATCATAAAGAACACACCCCTTTTATACTGAAGCCCTACTTGGAAAACTGGAATATTTATTATCTCAACTCTGAGTTCAGCATATGTTCTCAAACCTGCATGACTTCACATAGAGTTCAGCAGCAACTAGAAAATGTGAAGTGTGTTTGCATAGTCGCTATAAAAGTAGTAGACACCCAAGCTTTGGTTTTATGGGCAATTACAGTTTGGGCCTTGAACTGTGATTCTAACTGGTGGTCTTTTAATTCAGGGATCAACACCCCACCAGAGGAGTATAGAGTGTAGCTGACTCTGATCAAACCATTTATGGGCTGAATATTTTTAATTAAACCACAACAAACAGTGATACAACAAACACTCATCCCTTTTTAATATATCTGACCTGAGCTTTAGTGTCATGAAGTATGAACTTTATGAGCCTGCTGTGTGTTTTGCTCCATGTTTTTACCTCTGTGTTTCTCTGCTTTTTGTCCTTTACCAGCTTCCATACCTGTGGCAACACACATTTTAAAGGTGACTCGAGTGTTCTGTCTCTTTCTCTACCCACCACAGAAGTGTATCAAAAAAAGTACTATTTCTAAACAATCAATACTCAGCCATCAATAATTACCTTGATAAGCTGTTTAAATGCACACTAAAGGGAATATTAATGAACATTTAGATGCTGAAGAAATGTCAATATTTAAAAAAAATATACGAGAAGCAGTGGCATCAAATTCTAGCTATTAAAGGATCACTATAATAAAATATAAAAGGAAACTTGGGAGGATGCAGTCACACTAATGAAAAACCATATCTTTACAGTAAAACAAGCTTGGCTTTAGTGTCGTCAAGATGCAGAAACAGCATTTGTTTAGATCTACAATGCCAAACATATGATCCCATAAAGAGATTTTAAATTCTTCATAAATGTATAACTTTATCTCTCATAACACTGACTGGCTAGCCTGTAGCTAACAACATTTTTCAGATGGTTTTCCCCATTTCCCTGAAACACAGAGTCCTGCAGAAGCATCTATTACTCATTATCATGTCGTTAGAAACCAAACATGTCCTCGCTGATTGACTGTAATTGGTGTTAGGTGGAAATATAAGTAAATGTGATTTTTTTTGCTAGTATTTCTGTAAGAGATTCAAATAAGTTTGAATTGAATTGGGTGAGAATTATGTGAAGGTGTCCTAGCACAAGCAGATGAAGTGGTCACATTTTTCAGTGTGATAATGGCCCTCCCCATGGACAGAATACATCAAAGCTCTCCTGCTGATGTAAATAATCTGGAGAAGAGAGAACAGCGTGTGATGAAATAATCTGAATTCTAATGGGGTGGGGGCGGCGGGGCATTAGTCATTGAGTCTAATGAGGCACCGGTGTGTGAAGAGCACTTGAAAAAGGAAAGAGATGGGGTCACAAAGCGAATTCAAGCATTTTCAAGCAGGGCTCTGTCAGGTATTCTGTTACAATGTGCATAATACATGCAGACGAGAGGGTACAGTTCTATTTGATGGCTTCAGATGGAAGGGACAGCAGTGGAAGAGCATTGGATTGGCATTGGAATTTGTCTCAATTGACTGTTTTGTTTCTTTAAAAAAAGGAAAAAGAAAAATGTACTTTAACTACCTCTTCAAAAATTTATTTCACATATTTTCTCATTTTCAGGCTGGATTATAGATAGGGGCCACTGAAGACTGCAGCCAGAGTGAGAAGAGAGAGTGTGAGACAGATAGGCAGTCCCATAAATGCACTGAGAATTTGCTCTCACTGATTTCACTTAATTTTTGATAATCATTGTTGAATTTGCATCAGGGCAATTTATTAGGAATCTTTCAACATGTGACAGTGTAGAAAGGCTATTTTGCCTAGAGATTCCATTCACATTGACAATGATTCATATATCATCACTATCATTCCTAATATTTTAGCTCCAATTTCTGTTTTATATTCCGTTGCACAAATGAGGTACACTAAATCAACACCTCTTGAAAAACACACCAAGAGAACTGGCTAATTAAAACATCTTGTTATATGAAGTTCCACTCAAAGTTGGGAACATTGTTCACCTTCGTTAAAGGTATTTGTTGGAGATCCATTTTGTTTGATCAGCGAAGGTAAAGTGAGCTAAAATGACTAAAATGATGCTCAACATGATTTGAAATTGCATAATATAGGAACCAGTATATATGCAATCATGATGGTCTATATAAAAAAAGCTTGTTTTATATTTCAAGACATAAAGAATAAAGCAAGCCTTGCTAAAACAATGGAAAAGTGTATACAATTCACACATAGTGTCATGGCTCATTGCCGCAGGTAAGGAAAGGGGGGGGGATGCTTCAGCAGTTTAAATGAAATTTAATAAGAAAAACACAAAACACGTAACACAAAACAGACAAGGTTCGTACTCCTCAAACGAACAAATGAAATAAACTTTCAGGAACTCAGGAGTAAGCCACTCGGCTGCAAAAAGGTGCTGAGGAATAGTAAGGGACGAAGGCTTTGAACGGAGTCACCTTACTTCCGCAC
>JBBKCR010056603.1:0-10605 GCA_037577295.1 Ladigesia roloffi | reverse complement strand
GTCACTCGTTTACACAGAGCACAGAGATTCCGGCGTTTGCGTATCCTAGCTTGAGACGGTCGTCTTTCAGAGGTAAACAATTATATAAATACTGTCATGTGGAAGCTCTTGAATCTAGAGACATCTTTTAGCAAAAGGTGATAACAGTCAGGGGCGTAGCATAGGGGGGTGGGGGGTATTTAACACCCCAACTTTTGCTAAAATCTGATTCCACCACCCCCCACTTTTGTCAGATTATAGTGTATTAAATTGATTAAATTGTATTGATAATTTGGCGTCCCTATTTCAGAACCCCCACCCCCACTTTTGGAAAGCTTGATTCGCTCGTCTGCTCAGACGCTGTTAGGATAGCGCTCGAACTGTCATCCACAGATGAGCATAATCAAATATTTGAGGAAAGCTGAGTGTACACAAATACTTGGTGTAAAATTTACTCTTGGCAGTTAATAAGGAGTGGAAAATACTGTTGCTGCTACAATCCTAGTGAGCATAAATGAAAAAATTCTCATTGGTCAATGCTGCAAGTTTAAGGCCTAAATAACTCTGTATTTGCACAAGAGGGAACAACTGAGTCTTCTATAGCAACATAAGGCGCATGAGCTGACCGTTCGTACATTGTCGCCCTTTATTGGACACATTAAAAAATGCTCTACAATACTTGGTTAATAATGCAGTAAAGGTGAATGGGTCATTGTCTTTCAGTGTTACTGTGCTCTTTTCTGTGCTTTTGCATTTGGGCAGAATTTGGCGTGGCTGGATGTGTCCCGAAACGGTCTAAAATCCGCCAGCCTGGGTTCTCAGACTCAGCTGCCCAGACTGGCGACCCTCGTCCTCTCGGGCAACAGCATCACAACTCTGAAGATGGATGACTTCTCCTTCCTCAGCAATTCCTCACTGTTTCGGGTCCTGGGGCTTTCGTCTCTTCCTCTAAAGACGGTAAGATCACAGATGTGTCTCTTCACTATTTTGGTTTCACTGATGTGATAGTTGTATGTATGAGGAACAGAGTTGTAACACGTGTGTTTCTGGGAGACTTATATAAAAGCTGTTCTCTTCACAGATGTTTCAGGTTTTCGTACCTCAAAAAATGATTTTGTATACAGTCTCATGTTATATGAGAACATTTTAAAACATGCCATTCATTATATGTTTACAATTCCACAATTGAACCAGGTACACCTAAACAACAGCTATCAAATGATACCTAAACAAAACACTTCAAAGAAAGTCCTAAAGTAAGAGTTAGGACGTTTTTTTTTTCTCCAAAATATAACAGGACAGTCAACCAGTAAACGTGTCTAGCAGTCAGATGCTTCTCCAACAGCACAATAGCTTGCAAGATGTCCAAAGAACTCAATAGCAAATTTCAAAACTCTGCAGAAACAGTCTGTTTTGCCCTTAGAGCTTATTATGAGCCCAAAATGCTCTACAGCAACCAAGAGCTGCAACTAAATCTCCACGTCAACATTATGATTTTACAGCACAGACACTTTACTCAGTTTTACACTTAGGCCAGTTGGGCCCAACCAAAACACATTTGGTGTCCAAATTTAGATTTTTTAATTTAGAAATGGAACCACAGAACCAATGTTGCTAAACAACCCTAGACCTCAACAGTCACACTAATAGCCATTAATATACATTACCAGACTATCTCTCAACCCACCAAACTGCATCCAGGTCTTTATTAAGATGAAATGCCTGCCTGCAACAGAGTAATTTACTGTACTGTCCACATCTGTTCTTTATACTTTTAAATCAACACCTGCTATTCAACCAAGTTACTTGGAGTTACACACTGTGACAGATCTTTGAAGGAAGCTCTGAAGGGAGGATGGGGAATAGTGAGCAGTCCAGCTTACTGAGCTCTGAATATCTAACAGCACAAGTAGGTTTGTTGGTATGAACATCTGACAGTTACGGACTTTTCCATGGTTTGACACAGAGTGTTCCTGCTAGTAAAAATAAACAAATATAAAAGTAAAAAAAAAATATTAATTTATTGTAGTTACTGGTTAGTTTAAAAGAGAAGAATGTAACCCAAATTAAGACTGTATAAAATGCAGGTCAAAGCTGCATTGCATGGTGTTGTGTGTGTTTCATTGGTCACCAACTGTCCAAAATAATTGTCTCCATCCATCCATCCATCTCCTACCCCTTTATCACGCATTCGGGGTCGGAGGATGGGGGGTTGTGGGGGAGTCTGGAGCCTATCCCAGTTACTACGAGCGAAGGTGGGGTACACCCTGGATAGTCGCCAGCACGTCGCAGGGCCACACACTCACAATCACACCTAGGGGCAATTTAGTGTGCCTGATTAACCTATCCCCCAATCACGCATGTTTTTGGTGGTGGGAGGAAAACGGAGTACCCAGAGGGAAACCCACACGGTCACGGGGAGAACATGCAAACTCCACACAGAAAGACCCTGCGCCCGACCCGGGAGTCGAACCCAGGACCTTCTTGCTGTGAGGCAACAGCGCTAACCCCTGCACCACCATGCCACTTCATTTTTTCCTTCTCTTTTGAGGCCAACATGTTGGAAATTAAAGCATTTGTTCCTGCGGCAACAGTATTTGTGTTCATTAAACAGTATTATAAACAGGTTTTCTGGGACAACAGTGTAAAGTCAATAAGCCTGCTGGGAGTTCAGTTGAGAGGTAGTCCCACTGTTAATGATTAATATTTATTTGACTGTCTATTTATAGATAGATGTGTGTGTGTGTGTGCATGTGTGTGTGTGTATGAGTATTAAATGAAACAATGTAAGATAAATGTTATTCATTGCCAACCGTATTAAATTGGTCTAAAAATTGGCACATTATTACTATTAATTAGCATCTGATGTAATTTTGGCCTGATTTAACTTAGTTAAGTGTAGTTTTTTTTAAAGCTCTTTTATTTTGTAATAGTGTGCAGACATTTCATATACACTTTAAATCACCTGATATTTGACTCATTTTAAGTTCTTAACATATTAAACCCTATGTTGTATTTTTAAACACTGAGTCACTATTGCTCACACTAATCATTCTGTTCTTGATTTCTCAACATCGTCTAAAGAGGAACCTGGACTGCTGAAAAGGAACTGGAAGCTCTTACTTATTACATTAAAAGCACTTTGACCTAAAGCCACAATCTTTATTGACATTATCCAAAACACCAGTAGGCCTGTTAAACATTCTTCTGTAGTTATAACAGCAGATTGAAAGAATAATTTAAATTGATTGGTGCAATAAAATCATACATGTAAAGCCCAACCTGTGTTTCTTCATCTGGGAGGAGAATGACTGCTCTGTTTTTACCAATACTCCAGACTGAGAACTTCAACCTACATTGTAATTGAAATCTAATTGGTTATAAAATAACATTGATTTGGTTTTTACTCTGCCTGCTCTGGGTTAACACAACAAATTTATACATTTTAAATCCACTCACCATAACCACCCAGGTGGCAACACTTCCCAAACCTTTCAGCCATGGTGGATCTTCAGGTCCGGTGGTTGATCTGTGGGACAGAGACACAGTGGGTTTTATTGGTGTTATTACATAAATCTCATTCTTCAATGTTTCATTTACATGTGACTGACAAATATGCAGCACATAAAGTTTATTGGCCTGTTTATGTTAAATCTGAGAAATTCAAATGGAGGGAAATTTCATATGCAATTGAAATACAGAAATCCTTGGGAATGGAACAAGTATTTATGTGAGTGCAGCAGACAACAAAGCAGGTGCTAATAAAAATACAGTACAAGTCTAGGTGTGCTGCTGCTAAAATATCTTCTGCTGCTGATCCCTCCTCCAGTGTCTTTGTTTCCTGGAAAAGCGCACAACTTGGAACATGGGCGTCAGTCCTCTGAAGCTCTTGGTGGCACCTGGGAGTGTGCCGCTACTGAGCTGGGGGTAATAAAATAATTCATGAGGAAATAGATTCCGTTTATTCAATGCAATTTTTATTCAGTTGTTATATGCATCCTATAATCCTTTATTTTCTGTAAATGAGATTTAGATTGCTTATATTGTTTTTTGGGTTTTTTGGGTTCTGTTTTTTATGGTTGTTCTTGTGAGACAGGAAACAAATTCCTTGTATATGTTCCTTGCGCATATAACTGGCCTTGCGCATATACCTGGTATACAGATATACAAGTACAAGGATCTCTCCGTGAGACTTCAATAGAGTTGGAATACACTGAACAGAAAATATAGGCTAAAGCTAAGCAGTAAAAAAATAATTAATTTATAAACATGTGTCACATTTAGAAGTGTAAACAATGTCCGAAATGTAAAAATGAATGGCAGATAATATATAATACAGACACATATTCAAAGATATGAGTAGAATTTCAGGACAGTGTGAACAATCAGCTACAGTGAGGTACAGATTTCAGTTTGTGCTACAATGCATGGTTAAAAGTTGTTATGACAAACACCTGTAACTGTAATGACTGGGTCTGACCACTAATCTAATATTTCTTTTACCATCCAAGTTGGAGAAGGGCGTCTTCAATCCCGTTGCTGGACTTCGAGACCTGGTATTGGACGGCAGCAGACTTAACGATCAGATCCTCACCAGACTGTGTGATGAACTGTCGGACACTGCCATTAGGAACCTCTCCCTCCAGAACACTCAGCAAGGGACACTCACAAACAACACCTTCAAAGGTCTGCTTAGGACTAACCTCACCACACTGGACCTCTCCAACAATAAACTCTCTGTAATCAACCCTGGAACCTTCCAGTGGCTTTCCAAGCTGGAATCCCTCCATTTAGAGAACAACAATATAAAGCATCTGAAAAAAAGGACCTTCCTGGGACTGGAAAGCCTAAAACGACTCAACTTACAAAAGGCTCTCGTGAAAACCAAGAAATCGGCCTTCCCTGTGATTGATGATTTTTCATTTCAGTCACTGGTCAAGCTAGAGTATTTGCTCATGAGGGGAACGTCCTTCAGGGAGATCACTGCGAATATGTTTTCTGGACTTCCATGTCTGATACAGTTGGATCTGAGTTGGAGCACGACAGAGTTGAGGACATTCAGCAATACCACCTTCGTATCCTTGCAAGGTTCTCCATTAAAGGTGTTAAACCTTACGAGAATGGACATCACAAAGCTTGACCCTGGAGCATTCGCAAGCCTTGGAAACCTCACAACACTCATCCTCAGGTACAACTTCATCTCCCAGGACCTAACCGGGGAGGAGTTTCGGGGCCTCAGCAGTGTGGAGGAAATGTATTTGTCTCTCAACCAGCAAAAAATCAAACTAACAGCCACATCCTTCATCCATGTGCCAACACTGAGAGTTCTAACGCTGAGTCGGGCCCTGACTGGCACTCTGGACTTGCGGCCATCTCCCTTCCGACCACTGACCAACCTCACGGTGTTGGACCTCAGCAATAACAACATTGCTAACATCAACAGTGACTTACTGGAAGGTCTTCAGAATCTCCGGGTGCTAAAAATGCAGCACAACAACCTTGCTAGGATATGGAAGAATGCGAACCCTGGAGGTCCAATGCTGTTCCTCAGGGATACGAAGGACCTCTCTGTTCTGGAGCTGGATTATAATGGCTTTGATGAAATTCCACTGAGAGCCCTTCATGGCCTTTTTCAACTGAAGACACTCAGCCTTAGCGGAAATCTCCTGAACTTCCTGCAGAGCTCCATATTCGATGACTTGCGATCCTTGCGCTACCTGTGGATGCAGAAGAACCTTCTTACGTCGGTTCCATTTGAGACATTCGGTGTGCCGCTGTCCAATCTGACGGAGCTTCGCATGGAGCATAACCCCTTTGACTGCACTTGTGACAGCATTCAGTGGTTCTCCGACTGGCTCAACAGAACCAACACCAGCATCCCAGGGCGTCCGTACGGCTACATCTGCAATACGCCAACAGCATACTTCAATCACTCCATCTCAGACTTTCAGACAAGCTCCTGTAAAAACCTGCTTCTCTTCCAGGCCCTATATGTGATTAGCACCACTCTAGTACTTGGTCTGATGGTCATCGCCTTCCTGGTGCATTTTCAGGGTTGGAGGATTCAATTCTACTGGAATATTTTTATCAATCGCACCCTGGGAATGAAAGGTTCTAGATATAAATGCTTGGCCGAAGACAGATATGAGCATGACGCCTATGTTATCCATGCCGATGATGACCAAGCCTGGGTGGATCGAAGCTTGCGTCAATTAGACGATCATTTTAAGTTCTTTTTGGTTCATCGGGATGCGGTGGCAGGGCATTCCACGCTGGAGAGCATTGCAGAGAACCTAAGAAAATCCAGGAAAATCATCTTTGTTGTCACCGAAGCACTTCTGAGGGATCCCTGGTGCAGACAGTAAGTCTAAGAATACAGCAAAACAGCACATGATATTTTAAAGAAAAGTGAAAGAGGGAACTGAAAGATACCAGATCAAATTTGACCACAAGCCAGTAGGGCCCAAGCTCTACTTCCTCTATACATGTTCCTTTGTCTCGTAAATTTGACAGAAAAAAACGTAATTATTTTCTTGTTATGATGCAATTACTCTGCTCTGAGTGCCTGTGGGCTAAAAATACTAAAGTTCACTGAAATGAGCTCATCTTTTCTTCACTCTCTTGTTGACTTTGTAGGTTTACAGCTCACCATGCACTGCACCAGGTCATGGAAGACAGTCGAGACTCACTGATCCTGATTTTCCTGCAAGACATCAACGATTACCATCTTAGCCGCTCCCTCCTTATACGTCGAGGCATGCTGAAATCACGTTGCATCATCCACTGGCCCCTGCAAAAAGAACGCATTCCTGCTTTCCACCAGAAACTACAGCTCGCATTAAACTCCAGCAACAGGGTCAGCTAATTATATTTACAAGAGGCCAACTTTACATTTGCAGTTTCCACAACATAATGGTCCTTGTATTGTTTTTAAGCTGCTGAAACAGTGGTATCAAAAGCAGGTGTTGGAGGATGTTAGCTACTAGCAAAAGGCTCAGCAACTGCACATTCACTGTCCTTCAACTGAGGGCTCTAGGGCTCCAAATTTAAAATGATCAGACTAGCACTGGCGCTACCAAGTAATGGGTGATTTTCTAACCAAGCAACTTACAGTGAGCTTGCAGCAGTATTAGCAAATATGCTAAAATTTATGAACAGGGAATATGCTAACAGCTTACTAGCAAATGTCTCAGTGACTGCACTTGCACTGTCCTTCTATCAACCAAGGGCACTAGGTTGACAATTAGTGCTAAATCAAATGCTTTAGTAATCAAGCAATTTACACTGGGCTAGCAGCTGGATTGGCAAAATTCTTACAATTATAAACAGGGTATATGCTAACCGTGTTCTGCAGGTTTTGAGGGTAAAGGTGTATCTGCTGAAAGCTTTTGAACTTTTTGAACTTTTGATTTTTCTTTAGTTGCACTAAAAGCAAGTTGTTTTATTACACAGAAATATTGTTATGGTGCTTATTTTTTTAAATACCATTTGGTTAGAGGATGATAAGGGGTTGAGCAATTTTGCCTAATATCTACAGCTATATCTGTGTCTTATTATTCTGCTTAGATTTGTTGATACATTCAGAGTTTGTGAGAATTGGTTTATGTTGTTTAATGGAAAAGGATTTCTGCCTGGCATTACGGATATATAATTCTATAGATTATTATATTTACAAGTGGTTTTTTTTTTGCTTTTTGGCCTGTCTTATTGGCTATAGCACTGTCGTGCACCTGGACAAGCTAGGTCAGGTATAGTTTTTATTAGCATGATGCTAATAAGTTAATATTTCCATTAAAAGAAAAGCTTGAAGAAAGACTTATAAGAATTTTAATACAGAAAAAGTCTGCAAAAGGCCATTGAACATATTGTGAACATCAGAAAACTAACAAAAATATACTCAAACCTCCAAGTTGTGGCCTGTGAGGAACTCAAAGCATGTTTGATTTTGCTGTATTAATGGAGTACTTAAGTTTAAAGAAATATGTTCTGTGTAGATTATGTTAAATTATTTTCCAAGTTATACTCATGAACAAAAGGATACTTCACACTTTTTGATAGGACTAACGGGATGAAGTTGTTCCTCCTTTTGGGTTGATTGCAAATTTCATGCAAAGTTCATCCCACAAATCCTGCAGTGGCCAGGGTCCAGCACCATCTGCTCTTGTTGAACAAACCCGGATTGAAAACAAACCCAGAGAAAGCACATAAAGATCCATTCATAAGGACTATTGTCCATCACGGAAACCGTTTAGCAACTTTTTGTAGCACAGTATGCAACATCAGCAAGCAAATGTTTTCTTAATCACGTACTCGAGTAAACATTAGAATCTCTATGCAGATGATTTGTCTTCCTCTGTTTACCACAATGGAACAGTTCTCCATTTTGCTGGAATCAGTTCACGAATATGCTTGGCCAGTTGATTTTTCGGTTTGTGAAGTTATTTTGCACTATAACAACTTGAACATTCTGTGTTTGTAAAGATTTTTAACCCTGCAATGATGCAACAAAGCATGTGTAATTAATCTGAAAAGTGTGCTGATATTTCTAAAACATGCATTTTATTAAATAAATGATCACAATGTGATATTGTTCAGTTAATAAAATAAGACAAACAGAACAAGTTTATGTTTACTGTTATGCATTCACTGTAAAATACAGTTTTTGTTCCCCCAAGTTTGTTAACAAGCCATCTCCACAACTGTTACCTGTCACTTGTATGGTTCAGGCTCTATTAGTTGTAATACAGTGTCATCTAGTGGCCAGTTTTGTTTGTTAAAATGATCCCATGCACTTTTTCACAGATAAAATAATAATTCCACCTGATTTGAATGGATTCAGATTCTAACTTGTTAAATAAAATGTATATTAAATTTATTAAATATTTATAGAAATATGTAATTTTTACTTTGGTTATATTATTACACATGTTCAAAGAGTCTATAATAGTTAACACAGTGATAATTCATCACTATACCAGTTATCACACTTTGTGATAATTCAACACTGTAACAGTTATCACAGTTAGTGACCATGTAACATTTAGCATGGTTTGTGATTATTCAGCACTGTTGAATAATCACAGACTGTGTTATAATCACAAATAGCTGAATAATCACAAACTGAATAATCACAAACTGTAATCAGGACTGTACCAGTTAACACAGTTAGTCATTATTTAACACTGTACCAGTTAACCCAGTGATAATTCATCACTGTACTAGTTAACACAGTTAGTGATTATTCAGCACTGTACCAGTTAACAGGGTTAGTGATTATTCAAAGGTTATTCAATGAGTGTAACTTAATTTTATTTAACTGTGATGAACAATCACAAACTGTTAAGTGTTACAGAGTTATCACTAACTGTGTTAACTGTTTGTGTTGAATGATCAATAACTGTAACAGTTAACACAGCTAGTGAACTGTTTATGTAAAACAATAACAGTTTAATTTTATACTGTCAGTCACTAAATGTGTAACAGCTGAAAATTCACTACCTGAATCATCAGTGACTGTTAACTGTGTTACCTATTACTGTGTTGAAAGATCACTAATTGTAACTGTTACAGTCATAACTGTAACTGACCTTTTGACTTACTACAACTCGAGTAAACATTAGATGCTCTGTGCCGATGATTTGTCCTCCTCTGTTTACCACAATGCAAGAGTTCTCCATTTTGCTGGAATCAGTTCCTGAATATGCTTGGCCAATTGAATTTTCTGCTTGTGAAGATATTTCGCACTATAAGAACTTGCAATTTTGAACATTCTGTGTTTACGCAGATATTTAACCCAGTAATGATGCAACACAACGTGTGTAATTAATCTGGAAAGTGTGCTGATGTTTCTAAAACATGCATTTATTAAATTATCACAATGTGTACAGTATATGTCTACTCTTGTGAATTCGCTGTGAAGTACTGTTTTTGTTCGCCTTCGGTGTGTTAACAAGCCATCTCAACTACTGTTACTGGGCACTTGTACTGTTCAGGCTCTATTAGTTGTAATACAGTGTCATCTAGTGGCCAGTTTTGTTTGTTAAAACGATCCTCTGCACTTTATCACAGGGGCCTTAAAATAAAAATGCCACCTGATTTGATTCAGATTCTAGAATGGATTCAGATTCTAACATGCTAAATAAAATGTAAATTATATTTATTAAACATTTATTGAAATATGTAATATTTGCTTTTATTATATAAATACAGATGTTCAAGAAGTCTACAACAGTTTACACATTTAGTGTTTATTCAGCACTGTACCAGTTAACACAGTTATTATTCAACACTATACCAGGTAACACAGTTAGTGATTATTCAGCACTGTACCAGTTAACATTGTTAGTGATTAATCAACACTGTACCAGGTAACACAGTTAGTGATTATTCAGCACTGTACCAGTTAACACAGTTAGTGATTAATCAACACTGTACCGGGTAACACAGTTAGTGATTATTCAGCACTGCACCAGTTAACACAGTTAGTGATTATTCAACACTATACCAGTTAACACTGTTAGTGATTATTCCACACTGTACCAGGTAACACAGTTAGTGATTATTCAGCACTGTACCAGGTAACACAGTGATTATTCAGCACTGTACCAGTTAACACAGTGATTATTC
>JBBKCR010056593.1:0-10606 GCA_037577295.1 Ladigesia roloffi | reverse complement strand
TGTGTGTGTGTGTGTGTGTGTGTGTGTGTGTGTGTGTGTGTGTGTGTGTGTGTGTCTGTGTGTGTGTGTCTGTGTGTGTGCATTTGCGTGTTTGTGCACTTTAAAGCTTTACCTTCAGTAGCTGCTCTGTGTTTCCATCACAAATTCCAATTGTAAGCCCAAATGAGTCATCCCTCACTCTTGGTAACAAATAAATACTAAACAGTTCAAGAAGAGGACTTCACTTAATTAGATTACTAAACCATATGAAGCTTTGTGGTTGTGTGTGGTGCTATTACTTTGGAAAAGTGTCTCGCCAAGGGAGTGAAGTACACCCTCCTACAGACAAGGTCCGGGGGACATATTATCCTCATAAACTGAAGTATGGATCTTCTTATTTAGCAGTGGGTGTCAGCCTGAATTTACAGGGTGTAACTGGAGTAAGTTACAGGCACACAGTCCCTTAGCCCCAGCAACCAGTGGGGCAGTGCTGAACTCAGATCAGACGCTTTCCTAAGACTGTATAAGCTCTCTCTCTCTTTTTCTCTCTTTGTGCCTTTCTCTATCTCTGTCTTTCTCTGTCTTTCTCTCTCTGTGCCTTTCTCTTTCTCTCTGTCTCTCTTAATGTCTCGCTCTATCTGTCTCTGTCTTTCGGTCTGCCTCTGTCTCTCTCTCAGTCTCTATCTCTCAGTCTTTCTCTTTGTCTCTCTCTGTCTCTGGGTCTCTCTTTCTGTCTCTCTGTCTCTCTCTCTGTCTCTGGGTCTCTCTTTCTGTCTCTCTGTTTTTCTGTCTCTCTCTCTCTCTCTCTCTCTCTCTCTCAGACTTCTATTCCAGGTCTGGCAAAACCTCTCCAACACAGCCAAAAAGTGGAGAGGGGGAGAGGGGGAGAGGGGGAGTGTCAGCTCACTTCTCTCCTGACCCAATTGGCATCCAACAGGGAAAACATATGACTTTCATTAACGCTTTTATAAAATACAAACTGTTCCATGTGTGCATCTCTCTCTCTCTCTCTCTCCCCCTGTATTTGTTTTCCTTTCCTCCTTTCCCCTGTGATCTATCTAATTCTACCCATCTCCTTTTAACCTCCCTCATTATATATCAACATAACGTGCCCATTACTCTAGCAACACACCTATTACACCAACAGCAATAAATTGTCAGGCGGAGGTCCATGTGTCAGCTCTGCTTTTACATCAATTTATTGCTGCGTATATAATATAAACGGAGCACTCTGAGCTCATTGCCTGAGCGTTATATGGAATTCGCAGCTCAGTGAATCTAATGTGAGTCATCACTGCAACGGTGAGATTACATATTCCACATCGCCATGGCGAGCACAATTAGTGACCTGAAAATCCCCACTTTCCTGGTAAGACTGCAAGAGTGTACGACACGGTTTGCGGAGGATTCTTAATCAAATACCGAGGGGGAATCTGCAGTAGAGCTGAATGTGTCAGTTGTACTGCTATGCCAGTAGTTACACCTGATGCCATCTGTCCTTTGCATGTCCTCTTTATTTGTTTGTTGACTGTTTTGACTCATTGTAAATGTAAAGTGTCCTCTTTGTTTGTTTGTTGTTTGTTTATTGACTTCTAACTCATTGTATATGTAAAGTGTCCTTAAGCTCTGGAAAGGCGCTATATAAATAAAAAAATAATATTAGTATTAGTATTATTATTTCCTGGGTGTTAACTGGCTAGAAGTGCTAATACTGAAAGTAATTGGAGAAATCCCATTTCCAAAATGGGGTTTTCCAGTGTGTGCACTGGATTCGCAAGCTTTGAATCTGGGTTTAGGCCAGATAGACCAGGAAGAGGAGTCTCAGGATAACTGGAAGTTAGTTGAATTGGTTAATTTGAATTTAACATGAACTCTACCGCAGTTTATCACAAACGCTACCTGGAAATAATGACCTTTCCTCCACTCAGCGTGATGTCTAGAGAAAATACTATGGCAATAATGGCACATCACACACTTCATCAGTGGATCCTGGAGTCAGGAGGACCACTGGCGAACAGGAAGAAGGTTGTACGTACAGTGCTGGAGGGAAAAGGGAATGACTTGGAAGAAATGTCACACTGCCTCCCAAGAGATTTTCCCCAGGCTGCAGCTGGGACGGGTCTTCTGCAGCAGGTGGGCCTTGCCGAAGGGGGATTTGGCTTAGGGGGGGGGGCCTACTTTTTCGTTTTCTCTCTCTGGTAATGGGGAACAGGCTTGTTCTGAGGCTATGGGTGTGTTTTTGGGGGTTGTGGGGCTGGTCAGATTGTTCCCAGCTGCAATTGTGGTTGATAGAAGCCGCATTTAGAGAAATGAAAATGTATGAGCTGTTCGGCCTGAGTGCACTGAGCGCTGAGCAATAATTCTCCTTTTCTTTCAAATGAGTTCTGCGATGGCAACGGCTGGAGCAATTTCCTCGCACCGTAGGTGGCTGGATAAAGCCACACTCTCCTAGTGCCATAAAACTGCTCACGGAACGAGAAAAGTCCCAAACATGACAAGCCCCGCAGAGTGACATAACCTATCCAGTGACATCATAAGGATGACGCAAGCGGGATCAGCTCTCCTCTGTCTGTTTAAGTAATTCTGAGAGAAATCCGAACTCATGGGCATGTACCTCAGAGCACAGTGTGGAGAGAGTCAACGTTATTCTTCAGTAACATTTGAAGCCTAATTATAATTCGTGCTTGTTGAGAGGGTCATCAAAGTGTCTACATAAGATTTACAGCACTTTTATCCACAGCTACTTCCATTCCCTACAGGAGACAGTCTCCCTGGAGCAATTTGGGGTTTAAGGTTCTTCCTCAGGAACCCAGTGGTGTTGTGCAGGAGGTAGGATTCAAACCCATAACCTCTTGGTACAGAGGCAAGTATCCTATCCACTCAGCAGGATCACTGAAACCTGTTATGCTATGCTGTTTTCATTCACTCACTCATCTGTTGCTCCACCCATCTCACCACCTGTATTTGGATGTATCTGTCTATCCTTCCTTTCTTCAACCTAGCCATGCATTTCTCTAGTTGAATGACTATTCATTGGTTGGTGAAATCCAGTTCCCGGGGCCAGTGCTGAAATACAGCCTCATAAACAAGATCAGTAGGTTTAACAAGACAGGCCAATCTGAATGACTTGCAAAAACCACATAGTTTTCCTGTCCATCTCATTACCATCCAGCCACGCATCAATCCATTACTACTAGCTACTGGCTCTCCATCCACAAATCTTTGCAATCCAATTATCCGTTCTTCCATTTGCCTCGCTTCCATTCAATCAAACGTCCAACCATCCATCCATCCAAGCACCTATTCCTTCTCCATTCCCTCCTTCCACTACTCAGGGTTATGTGCACATAAACATTGATCTGTTTGTTCATTTATTGTTTCATCCATCTATTACTGATACATTCCATCTGTTTGACAAAGGCCACATACGGCCATTTTGGAGCTACCCGAAATAGAAAAAAGTATTGGGACATCTGAGCATTACACCATCTAAGATGTTAATGATACTGTATTGAAATTTATAGACTTTAATACAAAGTTGTCCCTCACTTTACAGCTCTAACAGCTTCCACTCTTCTTGTGAGGTTTTCCACTAGACTTTGGAGTTTCTGTGTGAATTTTTGCCCATTCCATAGAGCATTTCTGAGGTCAGACACTGATTTCGGTCTAGTTGACGATCCCTGTTGCAGTTCATCCAAAAGGTGCTGGAGGTCAGGACACGTTCTTCCACACTGAACTCATCCAGCCACGTCTTTATGGAACTCGCTTTGTGCACCGAGACACAGTTCTGCTGGAATAGAAAAGGTTCTTTCCAAACTGTGTCCACAAAGTTGGAAGCATGGTGTTGTCCAACATACTGAAGCATTAAGATTGCTCTTAACTGGAAGTAAGGGGCCTAGCCCCAACCCTGAATATCAGGTGCATCCCAATACTTTTGTGCAGATAGTGTATGATCACATATGCCATTTTCAGACAAACACACTTCTAAAACTCCCCTAACCCCAGTGGCTCCTTGCGGTTGGTGTTAAGCCACTCTGTCTTCATGGAGAAATGAGTCCAATAAGCAGAGAAGTGCAGGGAGGGATCTCGCTCTCTGACTCACGAGAGAGCGAAGACAAACCTGCGACTCTCTTCAGCAGTCCCAAAAGAACTGACCGGCTGGGATGGTCAGCCTGGGCCATGTGTGACTCTGAGGAGCGAGAGGGGAGGGAGTCTTCGCTCATTTGGCGTGTGAGCATCTGGCAGAGTGTCCACACATGTGGGTGTTCCCGAGCAACAGCTGACTGGAAAGCTAAGTTCAGTTCAGTTTGTTTGGGGTGAATCGGTGCAAAGCCTGCTGTTCCTGTATACGTCCGCTTAAACACAAACTATAGAGAAACACTGGGTTTTGTTTTCTCTGTAATTGTCCCCACTATTGTGTATGTGAAAAAGGCATAGAAATGAGACTAAGCATTACATGATACATCGGTAGGGCAGCTTATAATGGCAAACACTACAAACATCCACCCCATGGGTGAACAACGTTTTGTCCTTTTCGAGTGTGCATCCACTGAAGGAGAGTACTTGACACTGGGCCATCACTTCACCAGTCACAGCCGGTTGACTGTCTGTGCATGATTCATGCTCTCCCACTGCCACAATTCTGCAGTCCTACTGAGTGGTTGTTATTTAAAGTTACTCCACTTACACTGGTCACGGATCAGTAAATGACAGGGTGGATTCAGGTCAGCTGTGGAGTCAGAAAGTGACAATGCAGCATACAAGTCTTAAACAGTTTGGGTCTGGAGTGTTGATTAATGCATATTTTTGTGGGTCGAAAAGTGCAGGTTTTCTCCCATAACTGGCCAGGTGGGTGCAGGTCATTAAAGAACTCTAACCCATGCATCACTATCTGTTCATTTCACACAGAATGGGTGATTTGTGGCCTTCTAGATCCTCTGCACACATTCTTCCTCACACACATTTGCCAATAGGGGGCAGCGGCCTCTGGACATAGCTGACCTCTGACTAGAACATCTCATAAACCCAAGGTGGTGCCCCTGGGGGGACAGAAGGTTAAGTGAGGGGACTGCTCTTGTAGCAGCATGTCCACAGTACAGTTAGTAAAAACATCCACAACAGTGGTCAGACTGGATCATTTGGTTTTTCAAGATATTTTTTTAGAATCAGGCAAACAAACGGACCAATCTGTTTCGCAAACTAGCTGACATCCCACTGGTTTGTTTGTTTCTTTGCTTAGCTGGTTGTTTTTTCTAGATGAAGCTTTTCCTAGATTACAAACAGAAACTGTATGCACCTTCTCACTCTGAACCCAGACTGTGTCTATTTATTATGCTGTCTATTTATACTGGTGTCCATTGTTTACCCTCACTGTTGTAACTTGCACTCAGTTGAACTACATTTGTTTGGCTGTTGTTTTATCCAAAGCGATCTACAATTCAAGGACACACTCAAGTTTCAGGACAGTCTGAGGACCAGAGGAGAGTTCTAAGTGCTAAAACAGGGAGCAATGCAGCAAGATAGATCAGGATAGGTGATGCTCTCTGAAGGATTTTGAAGCTAGAGAAAGTCACATCGTGGTCCATGGAGAAATTCTCACTTCACTATATACGCGTTACACAGCTGCTGATGACAATAAAGCAACCCTGAACCTTGAAAGTTCATAATCAGCGCTTTATGTAAAATTGCATCCAGCTGTACTGGGGCACGCTGCAAATCATCTTGATGTCCCGTGGCTTCCCAATACGATAGGAGTGTCGCCCCCTATCGAGGCGCACCGGACGGACCCTGCGTGCCCTTACCTGCTTAGTGAAGAGGATGGCCGTGTCCCAGTACTCTGGGTGTTTGTCGCTGTTCTTGTTCATCTTCTTCTGCCAGGTGCAAAAGTTGCGCAGGGTCATGGCGGCGTTGCCCGTCACCTTGGGCCCTTTGTCCTCCTCTCCGATGACCATGAACTTGACAACGGCGATGCTGATGGAGTTCAGGATGCTCGGATGCTTGTAGAGGCGCGCGGCCACGGACATTAGCGTGAGCACGTAGTGCTTTAGGTCGGCCCCGTGGAACTCGGCCATGGACTCGTCCGCCACCACGAGAGTCTCCACGTACCGCGGGACGGAGGCGAAGCGTTTGGAGCGGCTTCTCAGCATTGTGAGACTCTCTTCGTCCTCCTCGGTCTCCCTCTCCTGCTCTTTGGCCGCGCGCATCCGCAGCTTCCCCAGAGCGCGCGCCACAGCCGCGCTCGCGCCGCTGAAGTTTCCGTCCACCCCGCAGCGCCGCTCGCCGCTCGCGCGCCTCTGGATCACATGCATGCGTTCCTCCCCGGCCGCGGGTTCGATGAAGTACTCCCAGGCCCCGTGCCCGAAGGCGCCGCGCATCCCGCCGCACAGACTCAGCGCCACGTACGAAAGAGGGTCCGCGTTCACGTGCCCGGCGTAGAAGCACCGGCTGAGCACGCGCGCCTCCAGCGCTGGCGCCATGAAGGAGGAGTCCGCACGCAGCTCCAGGACCAGGTCCTGACCGAACGCGCTCACGCGGAAAGACGCGCGCGCTGGTGCTGGCGCGCCCAAGCCGAACTGAGAGAAGTCGGTCCGCTCCGTGTCCAGGCGCACCGGCACGCACAGCTCCGTCTCCGCGCCGCAGCCCACTGACAGCACGCTCGCGAGGAGCAGAGTCCGCAAGGACACGCGCATGACTGCGGGACAGAGTTCGCCCCAAAGATGTTCGAGTTTTAATGATCTATCTCAATCTCTCTCTCTCTCTCTCTCTCTCTCTCTCTCTCTCTCTCTCTCTGGTAATCCAGAAGTGCCCCGTGCGTAAGCGCCTCAGTGCCGTTTATTCCACGGGCGCGCGCAACCCATTCCGTTCGGTTCGTTTAGTTCCACCTGCGTGCTCGCGCGCCTCTCCGTCGCTCCTCTGCGCCTCGTGGCATTTATGCGCTCGCGTCATGTGTAAACAGTTTGCGTGCTGATTGGGTGGAGACGAAACTCGCGGCGTCGTCACTCCAGAGCGCTCCGCACGAGCACGACCCACCTCACACCGCGCGCAGCTGGGCACTCATTCATTCTTATACTCATTCACTCCGTTCAGTCCTCATCTATCTGTCTGTCTGTCTATCTATCTGTCTGTCTCTCTGTCTATCTGCATGTCTGTCTGTCAATTGATCTGCCTGTCTATCACTTTGTTGTACAGCATAAATCACAGAGCAAAGTTCTTGGTGCTAAATTAAAATGTCAGCTTATTAATATAGCACTTTTCATACAGAGTCAGTGTAACACAATGTGCTTTACAAAACAAAAGAAACATTTCTGATACTGCTCTCTCTGGTATCCTGGGGTCGGTTGGTAGAGCACAGCGCTGCTTGTCCACTCCTCTGCACAACACCTTCATTTCCCACAGAATCTCATCCAGCACACCGTGGACAAACCAATATATAAACCACAAACAAAGTCAGTTAGAGTAAGTCCTCACTCAGACAAATAAACAGCAGAACATATATTATTATGCGAAAACTAAGCTTAAAAAGGTACGTTTTAGGGTTTCATCTTTAAATGCCGGAAGATTTTGACATCTTTAGATCTACTGGAAAGTTGTTCCAGAGTCGAGGACCGTAGATGCTGTAAAGTTCACTTTCTTCAAAATGGACTTATCAGTGCAGACGTTCATTCTCTAGTGTAGGTTATGTGTTATTATTCCTCTTTATTTATTGATTCAACACAGTGTATGTTAAACCAACACTGTAAAAATAAATGTAACTCCTGTAAATATTCATACAGTAATGTATGTGTAATACTACACCATGAAAAATCAGTACTGTAGTTATTATTCAACACTGCAAGTACGTCCATCCGTCCATCCATCCATCCAATCCATCCATCCATCCATCTATCTATCTATAACTACACATGACTCCTGACACACTGTACTTGGTGTCCTCTAAAGATGTGATCGTATATGACCAAACATTTCCAGGTTTGGTTTGAGGTACATTGGTCATTTTAAACCCAGATACACTCAGTTGACTTGTATTTTTTAAATCTTTGAAATAAAAAGAAGTTGGGTTCTTTGAGACTGAGTGTATTATTTAGCAATGTAATGCAACTTTGTTTTTTACACCTATTTCAAAGGTTCTTTATTAAGGGCAATGGGAATAAGAACCATTTGGATATTTCAATAGTTCTCTCTCTATTCAAATGGTTTTCTCCTGTACATGTTTTTCTTAATGTAAATGGCAACACTGCAGATGTTAATTTAATGCTGTAAATGTTACTACAGTACTGAAGGTGTCATTCATTTTAGATAATGGTATCAAAAACACACATTGCACCAAAATAATCATCTGACATTAATACATTACGTATATATGGTATTAGAAGTGTCTTCCATGTTACTTATCATTGAAAAACTTTAAAAACACAAACTTTTGTCTGTAGTCTGTAGTCATTTCCCTGCGATAGTTTACATATAGAGAAGTGAACCCTTAAGAAAAAAACAGCTCTATACAACAACAATAAATGGCATTTACAACAGATGTTTATAGAGAAGAATCATTTAACCTGCCACAGAATCTTTACAGGTCTATACAGGACCAATTATTTTACTAAAGAGCCCTTGAGGAACATTCCTAAAAGCTGATCAGATAATACTTAAAATTGAAAAGGGAAGTAAAGTGGCCCCTAATAGCCACATATGAAAACCTGTGCCTTCCTCAAGGGTACCTCAGTGGTGCCACTGGCACAGCTAGGATTCAAACCCAAGACCTTCTGCTCACAGGGGCAACTCCCTAACCATAAGGCCGCCAGCCATGACCTAAACATTTAATACAGAGTGCCTTTATGCTACTGGTATAGTTCCTCTGTGAGTAATCAGTGTGCAATAGAAACACCAACAGTTCTATTTAAGGAATAAAGAAGTGCAATGCAACTCATTTATAAAGCCCAGGCATGCAGGTGCTAATGCGAGTGAAATGCACTACTTATTATCATTATTCTGTGACTGCTGTTATTTTTTTACGTTTTTTTTTAATATATTTAATATACTATTTAAAATATTTTATATTCTCTTATTTTAATCATTTTCTTTTATTGTTTTAATTTTCTTACATCGGCTTAGATAGCCTTTCCCATTCCTCTTATATATTCTTAGATTTCTTATATTTGTATCTTTTCATTCATTTCTTTCTTTCATTTATAATTTAATTTACAACTATACTGGTGCTCTGCTGATGGAACGTAAATCTATCCATCCATCCATCCATCACTACACATGACTCCTGTCACACTGTCCTTGATTTTGGTGTTCTCCAAAGGTGTGAAGAAATGGTATGACCAAACGTTTCCAGGTTTGGTTTGAGGTACATTGGGCATTTTAAAGCCAGATACACTCAATTTACTTATATTCTTCTAACCCTTTGAAATAAAAAGAGAATTCTTTTAGCCTGAGTGGATTTTCTAGCACCTCTTTCATTTTTTTACTAGGGGCAGAGGGAATAAATATATTTAAATTGCTCTCTCTCTGTTTAAATGTTTCTCTCATGTATGTATTTTTCTTAATGAATATTGTTCGATATAAACCATGTAAAGTTAAGTGGCGCCTTATAGTCACATGTGAACACATGACAATATTAAATTATTTCTCGGCATTCAAACCATTCACTAAGTGAAGCAGGGGGCTGCCACCAACGAGGGGCGCCCAGGGAGCAGTGTGTTGGGACGGTACTTCACTTGAGGGAACACTAGCAACGTTGAGATGCGAACCCACGAGCTTCTGTTTGCAGGGGCTACACCCTAACCACTAGGCAACCAGTTGCATCAAGTATTAAGGATTCCCATATTTGTGGAACTCTTAGGGGTCAGCACAAATGGAGAGCAATGTCTGACTTCCAGTGAAGGACAATCTTAATGCTTCAGCAGATCAAGACATCTGGACAATGCCAGGCCTCCAGCTTTGTGGACACAGTTTGGGGAAGAACCTTTTTATTCCAGCAGGTCTGTGTCCCAGTGCACAAAGCGAGCTCCATAAAGACATGGCTGGAGGGGTTCAGTGTGGAAGAACTTGACTGTCTCACACAGAGTCCTGACCTCAACCCAATCCAACACCTTTGGGAGGAACTGTAATGGAGATTTTGATCCAGACCTTCTCGTCCAACATGTGTGTGATGGTATGATTGATTTTTTGGTACATAAACCCGCACAAATAGGTTTAGTAGACACAACAGCCACATCATTCCAGTGCAAAACTAATGTCTTGGATTATCGGTTATATTTAGGAGAAATGGGGGAAATTACATGAATTGATTTTTTTGCACAACTCCTCTCATTTCTATGTGGGTGAATTAGACTTGACAAATGAGGACAAGATATAATAACGACAAAAATGCATTTTAGGAAACAGATGCAAATGAACTTGTAAGGCACATCAGCTCACAGACAGCAGTCAGTGAAGGAAACTTTAAAATCCAAGAGCGCCACCAGCTGGTGAGTGGTGATTCAACCATTTTTGTTTTATTTCAGTTTAAACAAACTTATGCACAAATAGACAAACACAACACACACACACACACACACACACACACACACACACACACACACACACATATGTCTATAAACATGCAGAAAAAGGACGGTTATAT
>JBBKCR010056543.1:0-10606 GCA_037577295.1 Ladigesia roloffi | reverse complement strand
CGTTTATTTATTTTTTTTGCTTTGATCGCTTGATTTGTTCCTTAGCTCCTAGACACCCAACCACGCTAATCCCCACCGTCAGCTCATGCGATATACACGCCCATTTGTCCCATGCACCATGTGCGTAGATGTATATTAGTAAATAAATTATTGTTTCGAAAAAAAAAAACATTTCTCAGTGTTGTTACTGCTGTTTTATAGAAGAGAACAAGTATTTTATATTTGCAAAGCAAAAAACATTAATGTCAAATACACTGTTCTGCTTGAAATGTCTCTTACACAAAAAGCTTGTTTTGTTTTCTCCCTTTTTTTGGTCAAAACTGGCATTTTTGGTGAAACCCACCTCTCTTCTACAGCTGATTGCTAAAGAATGGAAAAAGGTAGAAACAAAATTTTTGAGGATGAAAAAAGAGAGTCTATTCTTTGTTTTGGTAGGTTCGGGGTTTATATGATCATAACACACAATTTTCATTGACAAAATACAATAAACATCAGCACAAGACAATCATAGATATTACTGCAACACTATGTTTAAAATTTAGTGTGTTTCATCAGTAATGCAAACTGGTTTATTGAAGCTTCAGGACATTAGGAGTGTTCTAGTCCAGAGGGGAGTTCTAAGTACTAGACCTTTGAGTATTGATGCGTAAGATGTTCAGAGCCAGGGTTTAGGCTAGACAGATGTTGCTACGCTTTGCTACCCACCACCCTTGTCCAGATAAGAAGTACAGATTGTGAATGAATGATTTGGTTACATTTTTTACATTTTTTGCCTTCAAAGCTGAAGCTTTGAATTGGTTTTATGTCAGATCAGAAGGAGTTAAATCAAACTGCTATGTGCTTACATCTCTGAACCATGACTAGAATGACTTGGACAAGCAGAAATTACATGAATGACGAACTCGAAGCGCAAGTTACCACAGTAACAGGAACATTGCTAAGAATTGCGGTTGCATAATCTGCAATTTGGGTGTGTATGCAAGAGAAAATGAGAGAGAAAGAGAGAAAGAGAGAGAGAGGCTGAGAAATCAAAAGAAAGAAAGCGAGAGCAGGGGTAGTAGAAACGCTAGTGTACTAGAGGAACCTGAGTGACGGATGAATGTGAAATTCTCTGTAATGTGTGGGTTAGAGAGAGAGAGAGAGAGAGAATGCAGCAGTCAGCCATACCACAGCATGGGAAATGTGATGTTTTCCTGTTCATGCTAAAATTATTTACGCTTCAAGCATGCTTCTTCTCAGGGATTTTTTTTCTGTTGTGGCCTCATTATATATTTAAGGTGAAATGAGATTAGGATGAATTGGCTCAAGTACATTTCCTTTCATATGTGTTTGAGAAAATTTGCATAAGCCCTTAAAAATACAGGTGCCAAGGTGGGTTCTTTGAAGCAATGTCATAGAAGAGCCATTTTCGATTTCCTGAAGTAACTTTCAAAGCATGATTCTTTTAAAGAGGGTAAAAGGGACCAAAAAAAGAATTATTCTATGCAATTACACCTACAGCAGTTTCTAAAGGGAAATTCAGAAAAAAAAAATTTACAGTACATAATTCAATCAAGGAAAGCAAAGTCACTCAAAGTATTTCGATATATAAATTATATATTGTATTTCGATATATAAATTATATATTGAAGGAACACGAAATATGGAGGCTAAATTAATATATATTAAGTTGTGACAGAAGCTACAGTCTGGCAGATTTGCATAGGTAAAATGTATAAGAGGGATATTAAAATGCATTGTGCCATATTAGCACAGTAATGTAAACAGAAGCAAGGACCTGTAAGCTCTGACGTGGATTCTCCATGGACGGGACTAATTTGAATAGCATGTTCCAAAAATGCTCAGCCATATTAAGATCTGGAGAATTAGGAGGCCAAGTCTACCCAACTGCTCAAACCATTTCTGAAAGTTTACAGCATAATTGGGCTTTTCTAATTCTTAATCCCTATCCGACAGCTTATCCAGCCAGTGCCAAAAAAAAGAATATATTTTAAGCACACTGTTCCTGAAAACAGTATGCACCAAGTCTTTTGATGATCAAACTTTACTTGCACGATACTAGGACACCAGTTATGATGCTTCCTTAGTAGTAACTTTAGCAGGGATTGCCATAGGGAGATTTTATGTAGGGACTAAAAGATCCATTTGTAGTCCATGGTGAAGGAGATGAGATTTAAAAAAAAAACTGGTTTGGAGCCATAAATGGTGAAATGAAATCATGCATCTACATGTGTGGTGCATAGATGCTTATCTGACAGGTGGCACAGAAGCTTATGAGTACATCATGGGTTTAGTTTAGATTTTATGTCATTTGTGGATGTGCTCTACAGGTTTTAGTCCTGAGTCTTATGCCTAAGATAAGATGCAATACACGGCCCATGCAGATGTAAATGCACTGTTTAAACCAGATTGAATCCTATCAAACAAACTACTTCAGGACACATTTGCGACACATCACAGCATAGTGGACACTTAAAACACCTAAAACACCTTGCGGTGCAGGCACAGCGCCCCCTACTGTTTTGATTATTAAAAGAGACACCCCCAGCACATCATGAAAAATGCAGCATCGCTGCTCTTTTAGTTCTTCTCGTGGTGGGAGTTTATTTTAATTCCATTAATAATAATAAAAACCTTTGGAGGGGTTGCTGCAAAACTGAGCTTTTCTTTAGAACAGAAGAGAAAAACAAAGTGTAATGCAGCTGAGCTGACTGGCTCTTGTAGTTTTCCATTATTTAACACATAGTGATGGGGTTCCAGGCTGACTGACCAGAGACACTTTTGGACTAATTCTGATCAGGATCCAATCCAAATACAGGACTCATGATTAGTTGTGAATAAAGTCTGAGATTTGGGATTGCTTTGTGATCTTCTGTTTATTTGTATTCAACTGCATTTGTGAGGCCGAAGAGTATCTATAGTTCTGAAGGCGAGATGAATGGTTGATTATTGTACCATCCTGGATCAGACTTTACATTAGTTTAATCAGAAATACTGTTTAATTGTTATTACAGGTACTTACCAATTACAGGTACTTACCAACATTCTAAGGAAACCTCACACTCATTGTTCTGAGGAAGTGAAGAATGTGCGATCGTATTGTGTGAGACAGCGCGGGGTCTCATTTACTCTTGAGCCTCTGCGTAGGATACACACTGTGTGAGCTGAGTAATGCTGTCCAGTGACACATATGACAGTTTATATGACAAACAGCACCCCGTGAAAGGTGAAGGTTATGTCAAAATGGAAAACAGAAGTGCTGTGACTCCCCAAGTCTCAGTAAAACCACAGAAATGCCCTCAGTGTTCCTGAGCGTGGCGCTGACGATGCCATTTGGTTACAGTGGGCTGAGAGAAACTAAAAGGGGATAAATGAAGGAGTGAAACTGCGTGTGTGAATGAAGCTTTAAGTTTCTGATTCTTAAGAAGTGTTAGTACCCTGACCTGTGTCTGTGCTGTGGCCAGTTTGAGTCAGAGGTATTTCCCTGCATCTTCACCTAAATTAAAGACAACAATCCCCCCCACACATACACCCACGTACACACACACACACACAAGCTACAGTTTATACCTTCTTAAACCAACAATCAAACAGACTAAATTTGAGGAAAGCATTCATGTTCTTATGAATTAGCTACATATTTTTCAATTGGTCTACTTCAAAGAGAAATAAATATATAGTTAGTCAGTCACCCATTCATTTACATATTAACAGTTTGGGTTTTATGTCAAATTATTTATACATTTACTTATTCATTTGACTGAATGAAATTTCTGTACAATAATTTAGATCCTTTTTTCCATTAAGAAGAATTTCTGAACTCTCAATAATTAAATGTGGAAATGCTGTGCAGAACCGGAGAATCAGCAACAGGTTCCTGGGGGCCTGAGGTTCTCAGATGGTTGTGGGGAGTGAAGTGCACGGCATTTGGTCTGATCTCATAGAATATCTGCAGTAGAACAAACTGCTGAAGAAGTTCATGCTGTTGTGATCAGGACACACACAGTGCAGTGCCCCCTGCTGCGTATGCGGCTGCATAGCTGCAGACCAGTCAGAGAGCCCATTCTGTCCCCTGTCAACCACTGAAAACTCCCACAATGGATATCAGAATTAGACCATGGAGCGATAGAAGTAGGTGGACTGGTAGATCATGTTTTCTTCTACATCTTGAATGTGTCCAGATTTGTGTGTGTGTGTGTGTTACCTGAGGAAGACACAAAAGGCAGTAGAGGCGGTGTGATATTCTGATACTCTGCTGGAGAGCAATGTTTCCTGCATTCTAGTGGATGTTTCATTGACACCTAAACACTTCACTCAGAGGCAAAAGCTGACACCCACTGAGAGAAGTCCTGTTTAGTTTTCCTCTCTCTGTGCACGTGCTTGTGTACACAATGCAATCTCTGCCTCTGAGGGGAATCTAATCACAAAATCACAAGACGAGAAACAGCAGAGGAGAAAGACACACATCTCATGTGTGGAGATCCTTCACTCTAGACACACAAACAGCACCGCTAGTTAACATGGCTAATGCTAGCTAACATGCTAATGCAAGCACTGCAGAGAGTCGCCTGGTCCAGAGGAGTTGAGCCTCTTAAACTCTTCCAACTTTCTGATGTACACTTAAATTTACCAGAAAATGTAAGGTTTCGGCCTCTGTAAAGTTTAGTGTGGATTAAGTGTCATGTTGACTGTTTATGTTAGAGAACTTTAATCAAATTTGCTCAGTGTTGGAGACCTGTGTAACAAATAGTCGACTCAACTTCAAATTTGTTGACCAATAAGTCAACCTGAAAAAGTCTGAAGTCGTCAATGAATAAGCCTACATGGAGATGATGTTCCTAATGGCAGTTCCTCTTTCTGCAGGATGATGCACATTTATATAAAATGTGGATGAAGGCCCCTGTGGTTTGGACTAGTTTGTCCAGGTTTATCAGATCGAGATCTGGGAAACCTGGAGGCAACTTTCAGTCTTAGGGTTGATCGCCAAACGGATCCTGACCAGAGTTTTTGGGTGTGTGTTTTTTTTTGTTTGTTTTTTATGAATATACAGTAATACAATACAAAACTAGCTCTGGGAGTTAATTATCATTCATAACAGTGTTTCATTCACAGTATGTTTCTGTACTATCTATTCCTGAATTCTGTATTAAAAAGTACATTTAAAAAATAAACAAAACAACAATATAACTAAGGATTGCATCTCAGGTGAAGAATATGTAATGTAAAGTTTATGAGCATTAGAAAGAATGCAAAAGTGAATCAATAGTGTACTATTGTGATTTCACAGTATCAGTATTACCTGTTCACATTCTCTGATTAATGCATCTCACAAAAAAAATTAAAGTTTACTATTTGTTGTGTGCAGATGATGCCAGTAAGTTATAACACTTCTACACCCATATAGTCCCAGTGAGTCCACTCTGAAATTCTGCACTCAAGTCGCGTTAATTGCGATTAATTATGCATTTACAGTTTACTCCCCAGAAGATTGATTTTTTTCTGAATAATCTGTTTTATGGGAAGAGTGCCATTAGCATATGTGTATCACATAATTTTTTTACTTGATTAAGTGGTTTGCTCAAAAAACCGTGGAGATAGATAAGGTTTGTAATCTGCTACATTTTTGTAAATATTTTATTATGATTAATATTTTAATGAAAAGACAGCTCAAGTAGAGATTAGATAGGGCCCCAAAATTAAACCCGAGTCCAAGCACCTTATGTCCGAACCCAGCCCGGCCCCACACATTAACTTTAAGGGCTCGGATCGGAGTCGGGTTCGGGTTCAGGCAGAGGATCTAAGCTCTAAGCTCAAGGACAAAAAAAGGAAGAAAATCACCAGATTCAGTTCTTACTGATTTTTGGCACACCCAAATCGATCCCTGTATGTCAGACATATTTAGTAAATAATTAAAGTAATTTTGTTCTAAATAAAACCTTCTGATGATGTTCCAAGTTTCCATGGAAAAAGCATAATTAGTAAATGAGTAATTCTTGAAATTCTGTGGCAAAACTGGAGCATATTAGTTGATCTACTTGCTGACAGAATCACAAGCACCAAAATATCAATTATTATTCAGCCTGTGGCTGAAATGAATTTGGTATGATTTTGTCATTGTGGTCCCCATTGAGAAATACTGTTAGCAGAGACTCTGGATTTAAAGGTTGATGGACCAACTAGGAAATTTGGTGAGGCAAGTCAGAGACCAAACTTCGAAGAATCTGAGACAAGTCTGAGATGACAGAAAAACGATGGACAGATCAACAAGGAGCATAATTCTGGATTCATGTTCCACACCTAGGAAAGGTAATTAATAAAAAATTCCTCTTCACTTTATACCCTGTCAAAAGTGGTGACTGATGACCAGCTATCTTTATCCGACCACATTGCATTTGTCTTTCAATCATTTTATTTTGGCTCATACAACATTAGGAAAATCAGAACATACATGACTCAATCTGCCACCCAACTCTGGAACAAACCGTGGTTATCTCTCACCTGGATTACTGTAGTGGCCTCCTAGTGGGTATTCCAGCCGGCACGGTGAGACCCTAACAGCTGATTCAGAGCACAGCAAAAAGTTGCATGTCACACAACTTCTGATTGACCTACACATGGCTGCTTGAATTAAGTTCAGTCACTAACTCTCACCAACAGGGTGACATCTGGGTCTGGACCTTAATCCCATCATTTAGCCTCATGTTCCTACTCGGTCCCTTCACTCCTCTAAAGAAACATCGTCTGCTTTCCCTACACACAAAGTAAACCCAGTCCAGACTGGTCTCATTCTGGTTCCCTGCTGGTGGAATGAGCTGTCGCCAGAGCAGCAGAATCCCTCTTCAGCTTAAAAAAAACACCTGAAGATTATTCTGTTCAGAAAGCACCTCCTCCCTGATGCAGTATATATATCATTGCACTTTACTTTCATAAAGATTTTAGCACTTCCCTCTTGTTCTCGCGCTGCCCTGAAACTAGAGTGTTTTTCCTCAAATTTGAAGTCACTTTGGATAAAAGTATCCACTAAACTAATGTAAAATAGTCCTGATGAGGGATGACTGTGTCATCACCATGTTTTCAATTGTTGCTATAAGAAAGTCAAGGTCAACACTGAGACAGCTGAGAAAAATATTATATATTTTACTTTTATTTTATTTTATTCAGGCCAAGAAATGGTGATGTGTTGATGTTTCATATACAGGGTAAATTATTCTCTCATTTATGCGAGCCTCAATAAGAAAGCTAGCTTGTCTCTGACAAACCTGTTTGATCACATTGTGAAATGGATGAACCGTTTTTAACGTTGTTCTCTGCAAAATAAATAAAAAAGTAAAAAACGATGAAGGACATTAAGACATTAAGGGTCAGATTTCAGACATGATCAGCTAGTGTTTATTCTACAGGTTGTAAGCCTAAGCCCGGACTGCATGGGGTCTATATTGAAATCAAAATCAAAATGAAAACTATGACTAGAATTGGTTGAAATACTTAGAACCCTCAGAAACAAATGTTGATCATTTTTGCGTTGTTTGCATTTCTTCTAATGTTAATTTGGCTACCAAAAAGGCCCTTATTAAACACAGAGAAAAATGGCTTTAAACAATGTGAATAAATGCAATAAATGCAAACAAACAAGAAAGCAATAAAGGTGGGTTTGTTTGGTTATCTGGTGATACCTTGGTTTGCTCTCAGATCTCTCCTCATTGTTTGGATTTGTGACATTACATTACTGTCTCCTGATTTAATTTAATGAAGGACAACACAGATTTCTGATGGAATCTACAAGTAACACTGGGCTTCCACCAGGAGCACACATTTAATAAACATAACATCACCTGTACTGTACAATGCTATTTGTATTTATTTATTTTAGCTTTGTTTATTATATTTAGGGATTTTATGCGTTGTATTCAGTAAGAGCACTGAACTGGTAGCAAAGCTCCTCAGGCTCGCATTTACCTGGCTCTGTCAAATTACTCAGCAAGAAACGGCTCCTTTCCCTCACCCTAAGAAGGAGTTGCCCAGGTGAACCGGATCATCCACTAATTTCCTACCGTGTGTCTCCCTCTGCTGGCTGGAAATGGTCTGACAGCCTAATTAGACGAACTGTGTTCACAAACCTGTTGCAAAATTTGGTCCCCAGAAGGTGCTACAGCACTTTTTTTACTATGTGGGTGTATATGAAGAAACAGTATGTAAAATACCGTAATGCTTCATGAACGTACCTTCTTGCACAATCGTGCAATTTAGTGGTTCGGTCAAGTTCCATTCTGGGTGTCCTTTGATACATCTGCTTACTTCCAGAAAGAAAGTGGGGAAAAAAGATTTTTAATGTTAAAACATGTTTGAAAAAAACAAAACTTGTTGGGCGATGACCAAGAGACATTTAAAGCTCGATGGGTGTGGAAATTTAGACCACTTCACGTGATGTAATATAAAACTATTACCAGAAGATAGTTATGATGATCCAAAGAATAAGATGATTTTAGGAAACCCAGTTCAACATTTTTTGCCAAAACCAACATATTTAATATTTAATATTAAACAGGCTAAAAAGAAAAAAACCTTACAGAGAAATGAAGGATTTAGCTTTTATGCAAAATTACTACTACTGCTATTAATAATAATAATAATAATAATAATAATAATAATAATAATAATAATAATAATAATAATAATGATAATAATAATAATAATAACAACAAGAAGAAGAAAAGAAGAAGAAGAAGAAGAAGAAGAAGAGGAAGAAGAAGTAGAAGGAAATGAAGAAGAAGAAGAAAAAGAAGAAGGAGCTGAAGAAGAAGAAGAGGAGGAAGAAGAAGAAGAAGAAGAAGAAGGAGATGAAGAAGAAAAAGAAGAAAAAGATGAAGAAGAAGAAGAAGAAGAAGAAGAAACAAAACCTACCATCATGCTTCAGAACACATCTTGAATTATGTATGTCCTTGAAAATGGGTTTACGATTCCATCCACAGGAATGTGGGCTGGTGCAGATTTGTTGCATTTGTTCGCATTTCACATCAAGCCTACAGTAAATTTGATCTGTACCACTTTCATCTCGAATGAGGAAAGAGAGAGGAAATATAAATATACAATCTCTTAAAGCAAATGAAAGACATGAAACTAAATTTAAAGTCTGGAGTAACAAAAAAGAAGGTTGTTAACAAAAATAACAACAGCAGCAACAACAACAACAACAACAATGTGTCAGTCTACTGTCAGTATGCAGTCCTTCCAGTAAATTAGTGTGTGGATCATACCTCACACTAATGGTGTTTTAAACCCTCTAGTAATAATCGTTGCACTCTACCGTTGATGATTTCACACTCTAAACTGCCGGTCAGTTTTTCTGGAAAATCCTCAAACCCACACTCATTGCTTGTCTCGCAGATGTTCACACCTTCCTGGACGTCTTTTTCAATGCAGTGCATCTGCAAGGCTAAAGAAACAGGAAACAGTAAGCACAGACAATAGCAAATATGCACACATCAAAACTACTCTGTAGTTCAGAATTTAATTCAAAAAGAACCATGATGGAATTTAGTAGTGAAACTAAGATTTTATATATCAATTGATACAGAAGTTAACTTACAATCTCATGTCATTTAGTCCATTTTCCTTTAGCAGTTGTCAGGGCACACAGCTGGGGTGACGTTCTTGAAATCTCATTTTATTTTCATCTGCTGAATATCTACAATTTAATAGAAAACAATCAGTAACTTTATGGAGAAAAGTAGGGCGTGTTTTTTACTGACCTCCCTATTTCATACACAGCAGATTAGTAGGTCTATCTGTTATCCATCCATCCATACATCCATCCATCCATCCTTACTTTATGTGAGAAAACAGAACTGTATCTTGACTGGGCTGATCCTCATAAACATGCAAGTGTGAACACACCATTTAAACCAGGGCCCAGTTTCTCTATAACGAACACTCTTAGCGCGCTAAGAAGATTTTCTAAGATATATCTTACCTAAGTTGTTTACATTTCCAAGAGTTTTTCTCAAACTATCCCTTAGGAAGTCTCTTAAGTCGCTGGCCCTTACATGCGACGTAGAATGAGCGATCGATAGCTCTAAAATCGATTCACAGGTCATTTGCATGCACATTGAAAAAACGTTTGGCAATCAGTGTTAAAGTGCAGCCAGATAGCCTAGAGGTAAGGGTGTTGGCCCTGGGGGGACTGGGGTTCGAAACCCGCCTGATGGCGTACAGTGCTGTAGTTGGATATGAAGGTAGTCTGGAGGAATTCAGCCTTATAAAAGCAAAATTTATTTTTTACTAAAAACAGCTACGTGGGTATTGTTGACACAACAAATAAATTCTAGTACGTAAACTCTACTTGAGGAATTCCTTAGTAAATATTACAATGAATTTCTGTGTGGAAATTCTTACCAAACTTTTTTAAGATAAAGAGAGAGAGAGAGGGAGAGAGAGAGAAAGAGAGAGAGAGAAAAAAAAGATGGAGAAGATGGCAGAGAAGAAAAAAAGTGCACCAAGCTTCTCTCTCTCTCTCTCTCTCTCTCTCTCTCTCTTTCTCTGTCCGCCACTAGGTCTGGCTGACATTTACTTAAAAAAAGCTTGGTAACAATTTCCACACAGAAATTCA
>JBBKCR010056476.1:0-10608 GCA_037577295.1 Ladigesia roloffi | reverse complement strand
TAATGTTACGTGTATGCACCTAGGGTCTGAGGGTAACGTAATTTCAATTCTCTGTATGTCTGGCACATATGGCAAAACTGACAATAAAATTTGACTTGACTTGACTTTTAAGACACCAATCACCAAGCAGAAACTCTCCAGTCTCAAAGAAGTGATGCCTCCTAATTTGACATGGCAGGCCCGACACCTCTATGCACAGGTCAACTGCAGCATCTTCATCCTCTGTCCTCTCACATAGTATACTGAGAACAATGCACTTTGTCACCTCATAGTGGCTTGTCCATCAGATTTCAAGCAGCATTTTAAGATGAGGTGCATTATATTTCTCAGATACATGATGGTGCTGAAAAGAACTAGACACTTGGTCTAATTTTTGGACATGGTTCACTCTGCATGGCATGCACAAATACTAGGTGCAGTTGGTGGTTGTAGCAGTGGATATATGAAACATATCTAGATATCTTCTTTTGGAGCTGCGCTTGTACACCACCTTTTACCCATCACTCAACAAAGAAGCCCCATCATAACACTGGCTAAGTATGTTGTCCGCACTGTAGCCAGCATCAGATAGGTGCTCCACTCGCATGGAATTGCTCAAAAAGTGAATCATCCTAAACACATTTTCCACATTGCACCTGTCTGTGGTCCCATCACTTTTGAGGCAGAACCCTGTAGAATCAGACCAAAACCCCACTTTTGCAAAAATGTGGTTCCACCCCTACCCCCCCACGTTTGTCAGATTATATTGTATTAAATTGATTTAATTTTATTAATAACTTGGCATCCCCATCTCAGGACACCCGCACTTTTGGAAAGCTTGATACACCCCTGTTGGGTGGACACACGCCTCTGTAGCCCCTTGTCTCGATCAAGGGCTGTTTTCTAGTTGTTAAAGCCAGTTAAAGTAAAAACAACATTCCTCTCATTAAAATGCTTCCAAATTTCTGACAGGGGAAACAGAAGCAGGCAACTCGCTCAATAGAGTATTCTAGCCATCGCCGTGTACAGTACCAGGCAGAATTGAATGATCTTAATGTTGTACCAAATGCACACTTTGGGTAGCCCAGTACTGGCTGAGATGGTGCATTGCTTTTTAAGTCACTGGATAGCTGAGCATACTGCTTTGGGACAGCACATGGGGGAGGAACAGGAGAAGCAGTGCTTGCTGATGTTGAAGTAGCAGCTGTCTCTGATGTACTAGCAGCAGTATCATTGCTACTACTGTTAGTACAGGTAGGAGCAGCACTACACTTTTTAAAAGCTCTGAAAAATTGAGGCATTTCAGAAGTAACTTTTTCTTTATGAGCTGGGGAAAGCTGGAGTGAAAACTAAATAAGCTGGCTTTGTAAAAACTGCTGTGATTATTTGAAACAAAGAGACTACAGTGTGGGGTTGGGATTTACATAAGGGTCTGTCACACAACTGTAATTTGTCTTCAATCTGTCAAATTTAGCAGACGTGGACTCATCGCTGTGCTTGTTGTAACTGAAAAAAATGCTGCAGTTTCTTCAAAGAATTTCCACTATGTGACCAGTCTGAAATCCGACACAAAATTATGTTAGCTTACGTCTTGACTCATTTGCATACGGATGGTGATTGGATGTTTACCGAGGTCTAAGGTGAGGAGTGTGTGTGCGTGCGCTGCTGAATAAACACACACAGTGGAGGGACAGAGACATGAGGAAATTTTAAAACTGTATTTTGTAGCGCGCAGATCATTTTGTCAACTTGTAATATATTCATTTTAAGAGTATATTAACATGTGCATTCTCAACTTTTCAAAATGTTTGATTTGAGGGGGCAAGACATCTATTTGAGGGGACGCTGCCCCCTTTTGCCCCTGCGTAGAGCCGGCCTCGATCAACAGTACTAACAGTAAAGATACAGACATTTAAAATGGAAAAATGTATTCAAACTCCTGTGCTCTAGAAGACCCAAACTTTCACAGAGAACAAAAACATAAACTTTACACCACAAGAAAAGAGTGCTTCTTGGTTTCCTGGTAGCACTCCTTTTGTGATCGAAAGACTGCTAATTTGTCCTAAAAAAAACATTTAAGAAGAATGTTTACATTGTAGCAGGTGAATGTACTACAATCATGTGTCCTAGTGTCAAGCTTTTCTCTGTCCTTCCCCAAATAGCAGACACACACGTAGAGCTTCTTACTAGGAGCTCCATTGCAGGCAACCCCTTATTGTCCACAGGGGCAGAGCCCCTAACTAAGAACCCGTCTCTGTCCTCAAGGGCAGAGCCCCCTCCCAAAAGCCCCACTTCGGGGAATCCCTTGCAGTCACTGGAGGCAAGGCCCTTTACTGTGAACCCCTCTCAGTTCTCCTAGGCAGAGTCCTTCCTCAACCACTACAGGCCCTTCTCGGGCAGCTACCGCTATGGGCCCTTCTCTCGCCTCAAAGCTTTGGTTTAGCCCTTTCCAGTCTTCTAATTTATGGTCTAGCCCTCTCAGGGCCCCTATGCTAACATCCCTAAGCCCTATGCAAGCCTCAGTAGCATCCCCAGACCTCTCTTTATCTTCCCCTGGACCTGAGCTAGATTCACCAGGCTCTATGCTAGACTCACCATGTTCACCAGGCCCTTTGCTAGTCTCAGTTGCCTCCTTAAACCCTTTGCTAACTTCACTAGGCCCCACACAGGCTGCTAAGTCTATGGCTTCAGGCCTCTCAGCCCCTGGACAGCTGGCTGCTGGACTAAGGCCACTAGTCGCTGGGCAAATGTAGCTAGTACTGACTTCAAAGGCTCTGGTAATGAGCCCAAAGGGCTCCTTTAAAGGCTTCCCTGGTGCTGGTTAACACTGGAGGTTTCAGCCAATTCCTAGATGCAGGTGTTGTCCAATAGAGCATGGTCTGCCAGGCCCTGGTAAGCCTGGTCTCCACAGCATTGGTGTGTGCTGCTTCCTTGGCGCTCAAGAGCACTGTCTGTGCATTTGTGAGTGCAGTCTCGGGGCTTGGGAACATTGCTGATGTGACCTCTTGTCCAGCTTTGGTGCCAAGTGGAAGTGCAGCTTCATGGCTGGGGGCTGCCTTTGCAGCGTCTCAAGATGACGCCAGGTCCTTTGTGGCCCACATGGCTTTACCTTCACTCACCACGTCCCTCGCGGCTTCTGTTGCTTCATCCCCGGGAGCTGCCTTTGCCATTTTACAAGCTGATGCCATAACCTTTGCAGCTTTCTCAGCTGTTCTGGCTTCTGGGTCGGGAGTTGTCTCTGCAGCCTCTTTAGCCAATGCCACATTCTTCACGGCCCTCTCGACTCTTCCTTGCTCCATTTGCACCTGATCCCATATTGCTATGAGCTATGCCAGCCCTATAGCTAAAGGGGGTGGAGCTTCATGCCATGTAGGAGACTGGAGCTGTGCCTTGACTGTAGGCTGCTTCTGGGTCCTAGAGCCCAAGCTGGCCCTGAGTGAGGCTCACTGGCCCAGCAGAATGCTTGCCATATGAGACTCGAGCTGGATGAGTGGAGCACTGGAGGAAGCTTTTGGCTTCAAGGGCACCTGGCGACTTTCGTGGCTTACCCATTCTATGGAGTATATCAATGATTCTGGCCAGTTGATTCTGTGGGCCCTAAATCAGAATCTATAATCTATAATAAATCTAAATTTCCCAAATATTCTAATGTATTGAAAAGGGTCTGTATGTTTTTATGGTTATATGCTTATTTGCATAGGTTTGGGCACCAAATTGCATATTTTATTGATTTTTGATGTGAAGAGAAATAAACACAATCTTTATAAACTGTGAGCTAGAGGCACTATTTTTTATGTGATTACAGAATTTCCATAATTTCTTGGCATTATCAGATCCACAGTCCATTGTGCAGAGGACTGAGGATTGCTGATTGTTAGAATAAGGCATGAGGAATCAAAAAATAGCAATCCAATCATTTAACTATTCTTAATGTGAATATGTGTGCGTAACCAGTCTTATATAATTCAACTACAATGTGGCATGTGCACAATGATTTTAAGAGGAAACTTTTGATACTACCACATTTAAAATTTTCTGTGTTAAACATATAAAAGACTTGCAGATTCACAGATTTCTTTACACTATTTTGCTGCAGATTGTCTTTACTTGTTTTCACTACAAAATCTCAAAGGGTAAAATGTATATAACTATTTGTATGTACAGAGAGAGAGAAAAAGAGAGACAGAAAATGAAAATTTCTTTGACTGAGTGCAATTTTTACTGATGACTAGCTTACCTGGTCTCCCCACTCATTGATTACAGGCATGTTGATATCATCAATGAAAACAGTCATCTTTTTCCCTGCTGGTGGGCCATATGTTGTGCCCATGCGTTTGTCTATATAGCTCTCAATGGTCTGCTGAAACATGCTGGGGATGGTAGCTGAGGAGAAGTTCAGGCTCTTGCTCAGGTGTTTCTCAGAGTCATATTTGCTGGTATAGCCCTATAAAAATGGTAACAATGAGGACTCTAAATTCAAACTAATGCAAGAGTATGAATTTTATACTGCGTTCCTTTTGGGCCATGTTGGGTAATGTTGCTAATCAAATACCAATTAGAGTGAAATAGGGTCTATTTAATAATAAAAATCAACTAAGTTGTAAACGCCTTGGCCCACAAGGACAGATATCTCATATGTTAATGGCTATGGTCTTTTGAAAAGCAGAAAAGAACTTCCAACTGATCAGTGAAAATACCAAAATACCAACTTTATTTATCACATGCATAGTCATACAAGTACAACACACAGTGGAATGTTTTCTCTGCATTCAACCCATTCACTAAGTGAAGCAGGGGGCTGCCACAAATGAAGCGCCCTGAGAGCAGTGTGAAGTGTGAACCTTGCTCAAGGGTACCTCAGCAGTGACGCTAGCAGTTGGGAATTGAACCCCAATTTTCTAATTGCAGGGCCAATGCCCTACCCACTAGGCCAACCAGCTGCCCTGAACCTAACCATAGTGAGATGTGAATCATTGTGTTTTTGCATTTAAGCAGATAATACTGAAAACAGCAAAAGATTAATAAGAATGGATTTGTGAATAAAAAAAATGCGTCAGTGCAAAGGCATACCTTGATCATGACAGTCTTGCCAGTACCCTGCTCTCCAATCAGTAGCACTGCTTTGCCTTGTTTCATGACGGTGTGCAAAAGGAAGTCGGTCCGTGTGTTATCCACATTTGGTACAAGAATGGAAGCATAGTCGGGGACTGAGTCGTGTGGATATTTATACTCTGGTACCTAAAATGGCATCAGTTGATTTTTACAGATTTTCATTGAACAATTGTTAAGCAGCTTTAAATTCTATTATTGCCAGTATCACCAATACATAAGATAAATTAAACTCAGAATCCCAAAATGTCTGATAAGCTTCTTAGTCTTAACCAAACTGCCTAGCTGTATAATGGCCAATTATTTTCCCTTGTATTACTTCTCATCTCTATGTTGCCTTTCTTTCTTTCCTTTGGTGAATGTTTTCTGGTTGATCATCTAATCTTTTTGTGAAAAACTAATAGCCAGTTGGCATATTCCCGTTGCTGAATTTGTCTCTAAACGCATGGTCTACTCCTTTTGCACTGAAGATTGCAAGTGTGGTAAATCAGTACTGAATATGTACTTTAATAGTGTAATAGTGTACTTATTTACAATACAACATATTTAAAATACAAACTGCAGACAAAAATGTTTTATTTTTTCAACTGTTAACTATTTATTTTTCTACAGGCAATAGTTTTGACCATTTTCAAATGCAAATTGGCACAAAGAATCAAATGTAAAACAAAGAAATACATTTTATGGCATTTTCCACACTTTTACACAAATATGAAGATTCTGCAATTGTTGATGATTGTAATTTTTCTTTGACATTATATTTTAGAGTACTGCTATGAAATGTTTCGAAATGCTGCAGTTAAAATCAGACACTAATTTGGGTGCATTGTACATGCAACTTGCATTCACATTGAAACACATTTTTGCACTGTACTCATACATGTTACTAATGTGTTTTCTAATGCTCTGAACATTTATGTTTACTATGTGCCAACTTTAGAAAAAATCATTTTTGAAAAATGTTTCTACCTTCATCGACCATGGGTTCCATTCACCAGTCTCACTGACCATAAATTCAAAGATTGTTTGATCTTCCCGTGTGTTGGGCAGGTTCAGCAATGCTGAGTGATTTCTGAGGAAAGTTTCCATTTTAATTCGATCCTCCAGTTCCAACAATGCACCCACAGACCACATCACAGCAAACACGAATAGGCGGCCAATACAATCCACTGTTAAATACTTTTCTTCTACTGAAGACAACAGGCCCTGTAAAATAATAAACACATTTCTATATTAAAAGATTCACATATAAAATGCCTCTTCAGACATTGGAATATCCTGTGTATATGTTGTAAGGCAGCATCATCTGATGTCAGGCCATCAATGAAAGCAGGCTAACAACTCAACGTTTTAAATGATTACACCCCTAGGAAGTCTATTATGCATCAAATGCTGATAGAGCATCTTTACAACGCTAATCTGACCACTTAGTGGAACAATGAAATGAAAAATCCATATCAGTGTGAACCACCAATCAACCTCACACACAAACACAAACACACACAGACTTACCCCACTTGGCTGCATGCCTCATTATGAGGACCAAAGAGATTTTTGTGCAATTTTCTTTCTACATTTTTTCTTTTACTTAAATTTGTAACTTTGTTTTCTGTGATAACTATCCTGAGTAAATCCTGTGTAAATTATTTATTTTAATTAGCAAATAATTCTCAAAAGATTGTTTAAACAGGAAATCCAAAGTCCTAAATTTGTTACTATGTTTTAATCAGCCGGGGATATTTATAATATCCATTTGACTTAAAACTGACTGTTACCATGTTAACTGGGAAAATCAAGCCTATATGTAGTCAAGGGTCAAAACTCAGAGCCATGCAGTCACAGACAAGACAAAGGGAGATGCCTTAAACCTTCTGTGACTTAAACCCTGAGGATTTTAAACATTTGTAGAAATCACAATGGGTTGTTTATTGAAGGATAATGGGTAATTATTTGCAAGATTTATTAAGTCATTATAGTATGCCTGGCCTTGTTTGAACCAGAAATGGTACAGGTAAGAATCGTTATTGAATCTTCGTGGAATCAGAGTGGCTTGTAGAAGCAGTGTTGTGTCCAGTCCCAAGTGAAGACTGTGCTGTTGGCCTTGGTGTTAAGGTCTTGCTTGGGTCCAGCTCCCTTTCTGCTCAATTTTCAGTTTGCAATGTGACGAGACGACTGTCCCGAGCTAGGATATGCAAATGCCAGAATCTCTGTGCTCTGTGTAAACAACTAGTGATGTATTCACGCAACAGATTACTTATGGCGTTTGCGTAACCTACGCCAAAGAGCATACACAGGGGGCTCGAGACGCTCGCCTTTCTGAGGTAAAAAATGATATAAATACTTTTCAGTTTCTCACAAAAACTGATCGTTTCATGTCTTAAGACATCAATGTGTTGTCACGAGCCACGGGGTTTAATCTGGACTTGTCTGTGCATGGTTTTTTTACTTTGAAATGTTTGATGCCCATCCACTTCCATTAAATGACTACCAGACTGCCACGGCTAAAGCTAATAATCTGCGTTTGTGTTCTGCTGAGAAAACAAAGTCACCTTTGACTTGGATGCCCTGGGGGTAAGCAAATAAACATCAAATTTAAATTTAAACATCAAAACTATCGCTTTAAAGTCAAACATGTATCCAGTATATAGAGGTAAAGTTTTTAAGTGAAATGAATTACTGTATTCTTGCTTAACTTCGCTGGCCATAAAAAAAAAAAATCAGCATGATTTTCATACAATCATACAATCAAAAAATCATACAATAGGGATTCTTCGCACTGCGTGCTTGGACCCCTAATATTAAAACCAAAAAACAAACAGTTCAAATGCAATTAGGCTTGGGCGGTATCCACATTTTTAGACCGTCATACCTAAATTGTGATGCAAGGGGCATGTGATGGGGGTAAGTGCCAACCACATCCACGTTACAGGCATAGGCCAAATGAAGCCCTGACTACGCTACCCAGTGGACTAGCAGGACACTGGGACACAAAAACAAACAGAATATTTTCCCCTGGTTGGTTCGTATGGGAAGGAGCAGCAAGAAAAAAATATATCCTTTTAAGAAAACTTTATTAATGCAAATTGGACAAAATAGAAAAGAACACAAAAACCAAAAACCCAATAAAGCCCCCAAATTGCATAAAACTGGTCGAGTCTCTTGAGTTAAAATACAAAAAAAAAAAATTTTAAACAGAAATGCTGGCTGGAACTGGATATTCACATGCACGCTTCCCCTCGACCTGCGATGGGCACGGCACTTGATGGGATTTGGTTAGCCAAACTCCTCGTCTGCTCCTCACGCAACTGTTCTGCCTCTACGACCCGCTCCCTTACTGCTCACTAGGGCTAAAACAAAAGTCTGGGAGCTTGGGAGTAACCAGTCCCACACAATGCGTTTAGGTTGATATCACTGGTGTGACTCACCTCTTAGGGTCCTGACAGCTGTCGAGGACCTGCGACAATGACCTGGCCTCACAAAGTCACTGCAGTTCCACTCACCATGTGCAATTTCTCCATCTAGCTTCCGTACAGCTACTTCACTCCGGGCTCCACAACTCTTGCGATGGATGGCTTCAGTGTTCTCAGCCTTTGAGCATGCAAACACACAGCACAATCATGCAGCTCCACACTGAAAGAAAGTCCTTTTAGAGTTCCTTACTGGGGGAGAGCAGATCAGCTCCTCATGGCGTTCCTTGGCTCCAACTTGGTGAGAGTTTCCAGTTCAGCCCTGCGCACTAGTGCTGCCAAAAAAATACCGAGCTCCGAGCTCCACAGCTCTTGCGGTCGTCAGCTTCTGTGTTCTCAGCCTCTGAGCATGTGAACACAAGGTCCATTCGTGCGGCTCCAGCTTCCACGACCCACTCCCTTACTGGGGGAGAGCAGTCCAGCTCACCACGGCACCCCCCGGCTACAACTTGGTGCAGGATTCCAGTCCAGCCCCACCTCACACACGGGTGCTGACATCTTTTAAATGCAAATCCCGCTCCTAACCAACAGCCATTGGTCAATACCACACAGAGTTCATTCAGGCTTCTCATGCCATTCGTGTGTCGGACAGTCATTCGGCTTGCCAACGGACGGAGAAAAAAACAAATCCACCACACGTGCATCAAATTAAACAAGCAACAAATAATTATCACACCCCACACCAACAACCCAGCAAAAATAAACTACAACATGCTCCTCCCAAACAGCAGCCCCATAACACTCAGACAGCATCGGTAAACTTTTTTCTTCATCATTGTCCATCTTTCGTTCAAAAACTGAGGCGTTGAAACTCTGGTGGTTTTGTACATGTGACCTTAGTTTCAAGGCATTTCCATCTCTCACGGTCACTTTTTTGTTGCACAATTTGCAAATTGCCTCGTCCTGATTTACTGCCTCTCCCCTTTCGTTCGTTCAAAACCAGAAATTCTGCCGAATTGCATAAGTTGTGTTCTTTTTTGAGACCAGGTCACTTTGTGCATCACTTGCCATATTTCCCCACCTCTCTCTTTCTCCTCCATGCTCTCATGTGATGACAACAATGCATACACATTTTTAGGTATTAAATAAACTGTATTTCATATTTAATCCTTATCTCCTATATAAGTGCATTGTTTTTATGATGGTATAATGGTATTGAAACTATTTTTAGACCCCGCGGTATATCATATTACTGTATTACCGCCCGAGCCTAAATGCAATTACTTATGTTTTGCTTGGATGGATGATATTATGGCTGACAGTCACCTAATTAACTAAACACAATTAGCTCCTGCAAGTTATGTTCCCAGAGGTAACTATAACAGTGTGAGATAAGTGTTTCAGTCTCTTAACCTTCCTTTTTCAATCAACTCACAATAGACTCAAAATATTCCAACACAACACTTCACACAAATTCAGTTCATATTGTTTGTCTACCCCTTAGCACTTTTTTCAATTTTGTTGGGGCCCGTACGTTGGTGCACATATGAAAAAAAATAATCCACCTTTGAAACCAAGAAAACTCAGTTTAAGTAGAGTCTGTCCCACTTTGGTTCCAGAAAAACCTATCAGTACAGTACGCACAGTACCGGCTCACGGTGGGGATGAATACAGACTGCAGCAGGGACACCCACGAATTGAAGCTTGTAATGATGGGAAGTTCGGATCATTTTACCGACTCTGATCTTTGAGTCTCTTTCACTAAAATGAACTAATCTTTTTTGAGTCATCACGTTCATTTTGTTAATTTTAGCAAAATATAATCAAAATGTTATGTGTTACCTCCCTAACATATCTACTGCTTACACAACACTGATCATACTACAAACAAGACAAAACTGTAGTGCTATAAGGAACAGAATGTCGTACGCACCAGACGGCGTGACGTCACGGGTAATCGGACGTAGGGCCTATATAAAAGATAAACAGGTCACACCAAGCACCCAGACATTAGGGTTCCAATTTATGCCTCACATGCATAATTCTCAGTCCTCCACACGGTACCGTGAGTACTTCCCCTCTCTCTCAGTCCCTCTCCTCAACCCTATCTGTG